>CACSLK010020742.1:3758600-3770346 GCA_902706635.1 Striga hermonthica | reverse complement strand
TCAAAGGGTGTGACGGCTTAAGGCCGAGCTCTTGTGAGTTCGGGTGCTGTTCGAAAGGGTGACGGCTTATGGCCGAGCTCTTGTGAGTTCTGGTGCTGTTCGAAAGAGATAGCAGCTTAAGGCCAGGCTCGTATGCCTGGGTGCTGTTCAAATATGGCTACGGTCTCGACGTAAGGTAAGACCATGCGCCGGCTTTGCTCGGTCTTATTTGGAGACCCGACTTTGCGACTTGGGGATTCCATGGCTCGGTTCTATGTACCGAGCAGGTTATTTTGCGGTGCATTACTTCAAAGTCGGTTAGCCTCGCTTGGGCAGTTAGGCGGGCATAAACCGAGCACATAGATACCGGGGCGTTTGCTCGGTTTTATGTGAGTATATGATAAGATGGAGTGTCGTGGATGCCTCGCATGTGGCGACATTTGCGCGTTTGTTCAGTTTATTGTAGCTACAACCGAGTAGATGACGAGTCACGCATAGTACTGGCTCGGTTTTCCATGGACCGAGCAGGGGAAGTATCCATATAGGGACATCCGGAAGGTGCTCGGCTTTACTTATAAACCGAGCAGAATGATAGGCATAGTGTCTGCTCGGTTTCTCACGGACCGAGTAGGTGAAAGATCCACATGTTGAAACGCGGAAGGTGCTCGCTCGGTTTCTTATGGACCGAGCAGATGAACAATCCTTATGCCTCGCGCATGAAACGAGCTGTGTAATAGGCGTAATGTTGGCTCGGTTTCTCATGGACCGAGCGGGTGAAAGACCCGCATATCGACACATGGAAGGTGCTCCGTTTTGGGCGTCGTACTTGCTCGGTTTCTCACAAACCGAGCATGGGAAAGACCGCATGATAGCATGAGTGAGGTGCTCGGTTCCTCATAGACCGAGCAGGTAAGAGACCGCCGGATAATAGCATGAGTGAGGTGCTCGGTTCCTCATAGACCGAGCATTGGGGCGGAATTCGAGGTATGACTTGCTATGGATTGAGACATTTCATGAGGGCACACCCTCCCAGGGCCTATGCTCGGTTATGGGGTGCCTGCACGGCTACGTTTTGTTTATTTGATTTTCGTCGTTCCAGGGCTTATGCTCGGTTTCATGTGCACATACGATGGGGTTAAGTGTCAAGAATTTTTCCACATGGATACTTGGTTGTTTGCTCGGTTTCTTGCGGATAGATCAGGTAGAACCCGCACCCTAATATGCGAGGGATGCTCGGTTTTTTTTTTGGGGATCATCGTTTTTGTAGCCTGATCGAGGAGCCACGCTTGGGGCTCGACATTTTCCTTGCCCTATTGAGGAGTTGTGTTTGAGGCTCGACCTTTTAATAGCGCGGTTACGCCAAGAGCTTGGTGTCTATTTAGTCTGCTTCACCACATAAGGTGCTCGGCATTTTTGACAGCTCCAAATCGATTGGGGCTCGGTAATTCAGACCACTAAGGGAATTATCAAACGACACTTTCTACTTCCATGCACGATAGCTCATTAGGGGGGCTAGATGATATATCAGATAAAGTGGCTAGGTAAACCGACACATAGGTGTCCGCGCCCAAAGGGGGCATTTGTGGCCTGGCTGTATATGTATTAATGGCTCGGATTTACGTGGGCACAGCCTAGCATTCATTGGGCTTAAGAAGTTGGCCTAAGAGGTGTTCACTGGCCCATTTTGGGGTGAAGGCCGAGCCAGATGGTCATGAGGGGTAATGTGCGATGGACACGTATAGTGTCGTGATATGCGAGGTACTTGCTCGGTTGGCTTATGTACCGAGCAGTTGATGTGCGTGTGTTTACCCGGTCAAGGGAGGATGGGGATTAACAGCGGGATGGATAGATGAGTAGCTCGGTTCGCACTTTTTGCTCAGATAAAGTTAGTGGGGTAGATGAGTAGCCCGTACTCCATTTTCTGCTCGGATAAAAGAGTTGGGGCAGAGTAATAATTTGGCCAACTATGTGGGCCATCATCATTATCATCCTAAAGAAATTTGAAGTTCAAATAATTTGAGCTCAATGGCCAAATATATAATATATATTGAAAGAGATAAAGGATATGCACAACTTTCAAGATGGGGCTTTTTGCTGGTTGGGTCAACACGTGATTTTCCCTTTCATTTTCGGTCAATGCGTGATTTTCCCTTTCCTGCTCGGTTAAAGTGGCTTTTTTCACTTGCTGCTCCGTCCAGACACGATTTTTCCCTTCTTGCTCGGTCAAAGCGTGACTTTTCACGTGCTGCTCGGTCCACACGCGATTTTTTTTGCTCGGTTGCTGACCTTGGCTAAGTGCTCGGCGTTTTTACGTTTTTGATTGGGTAGCTATGTTCAGTGCTCGGTTTTGCCATCGGATAGTCGTGTTAGGTGCTCGGGTTTTGCTCTTCGCTTGGCCGGTAGGGTTACAATAGATGCTCGACATTTCTTATTAATGGCTCAATTGCGATCGTGCTCGGTAATTTTGACCAACATGTGGATTATCAAACAAATCTATCTAATCTACATGCACGATAGCTTATTTGATAATAGGGGGGCTAGATGATATAGCACGTAGAAGTAATGGGATAAACCGGGGGTTCGGCCTTTGTAGGCCTTCGAATGGCTCGGCCTTTTGTGGGCTCGGTCTTTGTTGGTTCTGCTTGAGGCTCGGCCCAAAGGGGCGTAATAGTGGCCCAGCTGCAGATCATTCAGTGGTTCAGATTTAAATGGGCTTGGCCTAGCACATTCGTATCCGTGGAGCTTAAAGAGGGGGTGTGGGAGTTGTTTGACGGCCCATTATGGAACAAAGTGGCTGTAAGGGCAGTGTGTGAGGGACACGTGTAGTGTCAAGATGAGGTGAGCCTGGATCATCTAATGGGCAAGGACCGAGGCGTGGGAAAGAAGTAAGGTCAATACTTATAAATAGGTAAGGTTGGGTGGTAGGTAAAGGAGACACTCTACAAACCCTAACCCTACTTACAATTATGTAGGATTCTCTTATACTCTTCTATTCCTTACTGACTTGAGCGTCGGAGAGTTACCGCCGGGAGCACCTCCCGGCGTCATTGCAGGTCTTCAAGAGCTTGAACCGGGCGAGGAACGGAAGGGAACCGGGTCGAGGTGTGGAAGTGTTATCAGTAGGGTAAGGTGATAAGGTTATGTTTGGTAAATCTAGTTGAATATACTACATGGTATGCTAAGGCAATCTTATAGTTTTGAAGTGAATTTCGAGCTTATATCTGATAGCTTATGACTTATGACTGAAAAACTAGCTTATATGATAAAAGTGTGATAAATTTAGCTCATAAGCGCTGAAAAAAGAAAAAAAAAATCTATCAATTTATTTGAAAAGTTAGCCAAGTAAACTTATAACATAAGTTTGAACATTTTTAAAGAGCTCGTTTTACCAAACAAAACTTATTTGAATTCAGAAAGAGCTAATCAAATAAGTTATAAGCTAGTTATTAGAAACGTATGTTGTTCTGTTTACATCAATACTAATAATCGAGCCTGCATGAATTTCACGGGGCTCGTCGGAGATTCTCCGAGCCGGAAATCGGTAGAGCAAGAAAAAAAACCCTAATTGGCGGGAACAAAAATAAAAATTAAAAAAAAAGGGGAAAAGGAAAAAATGGGGAATGAGGAAAAGGGATTGGCTGCCCATAAAGAAAAAAACCCAATGTGTCAGAAAAGTCAACATCAACGTTTGACTCTTCACCGGCTTCTATGATAACCGGCGTTAAATCTCACATCTCCACTTTTATTTCACACACAAAAACACACAGAAACAGTAGATCGGCCATGGAGAAAAGCTCGTCCTGCTCCTCCCTTGGTCCCGGGGGCCTCGACCTCTCCAACACCTTCTTCACCCCAATCCCCGCCGGATCGCCGCCGTCCCCCTCCCGGCGGCCCACCAAGATCACCGTCGTCGGCGTCGGCAACGTGGGCATGGCCATCGCCCAGACCATCCTCACCCAGGACCTCGCCGACGAGATCGTCCTCGTCGACGCCAAGGAGGACAAGCTCCGCGGAGAGGTGCTCGACCTCCAGCACGCCGCCGCCTTCCTCCCCCGCACCAGGATCACCGCCTCCCTCGACTACGCCGCCACCGCCGGATCCGACCTCTGCATCGTCACTGCCGGCGCCCGCCAGAACCCCGGCGAGAGCAGGCTCAACCTGATCCACCGAAATGTGGCCCTTTTCCGGCACATCGTGCCGCCGCTGGCCAAGTACTCGCCGGACTGCATAATCATGGTCGTCTCCAACCCGGTCGACGTGCTGACCTACGTGGCGTGGAAACTGTCTGGGTTCCCGGCGAATCGGGTCATCGGGTCGGGCACGAACTTGGATTCGTCCAGGTTCAGGTTCTTGATTGCGGATCACCTTGATGTCAATGCCCAGGACGTGCAGGTAAAGGGTTTATTTTTTCTATGTAACAAAGATTGTATTTTTCAACCAAATTACCATAATTACTTCACTAATCTTTCTTTAATATATGTAAGAGACCATATTTTAACTATATTACCATGATTACTTCACTAATCTTCCTTTAATAAATGTAAAAGATCATATTTTTGATCTAAATTACCATGGTTACTTTACTAACCTTCCTGTATTGTATATATGTAAAAGATCATATTTTGAACTAAATTACCATGATTAATTACTTCACTAATCTTCCTTTAATAAATCTAAAAGATCATGTTTTGGAGCTAAATTACCCTGATCACTTCACTAATCTTCCTCTTAATCTATATAAAAGATAATACTATAATTTTGAGCTTAATAACCATTGATTACTTCTCTGAAAAAAAAAAAAAAAACCATTGATTACTTCACTAATCTTCCTGAAATATATGTAAATCATTTTTTTTTTTTAACTAAATTCCCACAACAACTTCACTAATCTTCAGGCAAAAATTACAATATGAGCACTTTTGAACACATCTTGCAGTAATTATTCCTCCTAAACAGAGAGCTAGCTATAATCTATTACATTATCTTGATATGTTGATATATATACACTAAGGCATATGTTGTGGGAGAGCATGGAGACAGCTCGGTTGCCCTTTGGTCGAGCATTAGCGTGGGAGGCGTGCCGCTCCTCAGCTCCTTAGAAAGGCAGCAAGTGGCCTTTGAGGAGGAGACACTAAGGAAAATACACAAAGAAGTGGTGCAGAGCGCGTATGAGGTGATACGTTTGAAAGGCTACACGTCTTGGGCCATTGGCTACTCTGTCGCCAGCCTGGCGCGGACATTGCTTAGGGACCAAAGGAGGATTCATCCCGTCTCGGTTCTTGCAAAGGGGCTTCACGATATCGATGGGGATGAGATCTTCCTCAGCCTGCCAGCTCAGCTCGGGAGGAATGGGGTCGTGGGCGTGGCTAACGTGCACCTTACGGATGAGGAAGCTAAGCAGCTCAGGAGCTCGGCTAGGACCATTATGGAGGTGCAAAGCCAGTTGGGGCTTTGATTGATGAATTTTTGGCAATTTTTTTGATTGATCTATATAATTGTATGTTCGTTTGATCTCAAATGCTTTTTTTTTTTTGTCTACAAAATGTGTGTTTTGACAGAACAAAACTGCTATGTGATATTTATATGAATGTGTGTTAAGATTACTTTTTATCTTTCTAAACTTATAATTAACGTGGCAGTTCGACAAATTACTCGTTAGATTATCTTAATAATGTTTATGGCGGTTCGACAAATGACTTATTAATTTAATATTTTAATTTTGTATATCTTTGATCCTCTAAATCCGTGGATAAATTATTCGTGGAATTTAAAGTGTTTTGTTCAGCTAGAATAATACTTAGTAGAAAAGATTGTGGAGGAAAAATGTGGAATTATTTATTTAGATAGTAAATCCTTGTAGCATGTATATATACTAAATAAAGATCAAATAAAAATTGATAGTTTGAAACGAGTAACACTAAATTTTGTAGGATCTATACAATAATTATTAATTTTATTTTAAAAATTAATATAGATAATATTGACAGAAGAAAATAAAAATTAGTTGATGAAATAATTGTGTTAAATTACAACTTGAGGAATGAAAGTATTTGGGTTACTTCCATGAGAACAATGATGAGAGGTGTTAAACAAAATGAGATGTGAACTTGACTCAACTCTTGACAACTTAAGTTTGGCTTAAACAATCATTACTTGAACTAATTCAATTGACAAATCGAGCTCGACTCAAAAATAAAAATTATTATGTGATTTCTATAGCTCGGCTTGTCAATGTATGTTCGACAGTCGTTCTAAGTATAGCCGAGCTAGTCAGTTCCTTCTATGTTTGACCATTCTAGTCTTTAACAAACAAGTCCGTTTTTTAAGTTTTCTATCGACCTCGTCACTTTTATGTTGAGCATTGGAGATGCTCTTAACGATTCAAGCTCGGATGAGCTCGATAAAGGCTCGAGTCGAGCTCGAATCCATTTTGTATACTATAATCTATATTTTCATTCTAGAATGTGCGCAAAATAAAACGACGCCGTCACAGAAAATAGCCCGAATCAAAAATTGACAGCTTCATCTATTTCCAGTTTCCGAACGAACATTTATCAATTTCATCAGTCGAAGATCTACCCAGCAAAAGGAAAAATCTAAAATGGCAGGAAGACTGGCGCGCGTAGCATCTCAGATCATGGGCGGTAACGCCGTCGTTTCACGATCCGTCGCCTCCTCCCTCCGTCAGCGAGCCGGCATGGGCCTCCCCGTCGGCAAACACATCGTCCCCGACAAGCCAGTATGTATTTCGGCTCTTCTTTTGCAGCTAATGTACAATGATAAATGAAAACCCTAATAGATAAACTCATTTTTGACGCCCTTTATTTTCCCTAAAAATTGCTGATGTACTGTGTGCAGCTTCCAGTGAATGACGAACTTGTGTGGGATAACGGAACCCCATTCCCCGAACCTTGTATTGATCGGATTGCTGATACCGTTGGAACGGTTGATGCCTCTAATTTTATTTCATCCAATTGTTTCGGCTCGTGTTTTGAACAAATTGTGGGGTTTGTTTAAATTTGATTGAAATGTTTCTTTTTTGTTATGGTAGTATGAAGCATTAGCATGGCTGTGCGGAGGATTGGGATTTTTCGCCTCTCTTGGGATGTTAGCTGTGTGGAATGACAAGGCTTCAAAAATACCATTTGTAAGTCTTACTGGATTCTGCTTTTCTATCTTTAGGCTTCGAAAATACCATTTTGTTATGGTTAGGTTCGTCGGTTTAGATTTAGGTTTTCTTTGGCAATGGGTGATGTGTATCACTTTAGAGAAATATGGTAATCGATGTTGAAGAAGAGTATTCACACGGGTTCTCACAGTTATAGTGATTAGTGAATGAGATAGGACTAAAATCATCTGCTGGTTTACTAATACTACCCGTTACTAATACTGCCATAAGATATGAGTGATGGTACCTTGCTGAATATAAACGGGGCATTAATTTGGATACTAAAACTTTACCGGACCATGGAGTGAGCATCGAACTCAAATGTAGGCTTTGGAAACCTTACCATTTAGTTTTGATTATTGATACTAGAAAGCAACATCGGGATCAGATTGCCAGTGCTTCTGCAGACCTCTGGGTCGGCCCTGAGGTGGGTGGGTGGGTGGTTGGTTTTGCGCCTCGATGTTTGATTATATTGATTTTGTTTCCTTCATGTTATATGCCCTTATATGCTTTCATATACACAATCCAGTTGTCTTGCTAATTGAATGTTCTTTATCACTCATTGATGCTATTTTTCGTCATCCATTTTGTTTACTATTGATTATGGACTTAGTTCACACACTTTGTTTTCTGAATGGGTTATGGCAAAGTTTTGTATATAGATAGGGTTGCAGTGTTGACAGTTCGGGATTCACAATTTAGATATTTATTGATTATGATTGGTATCCAATATTTTGTTTAGTTGATTGTATATAATAGTAGTATCAGATGATGAAAATGACCTTGAAGTAGTGCTATCCTTGCACGGAGTGTAGTGAGATAAAAGGCCTCAGCAATTTTAGGTTGCAATAGTTGTTTTAATGGTTGAGACCAGCATGGATATTTATTTATCCGGGTAAGGCTACGTATTTATAGTGCACAAATGAATATTGTTACAGGCTTCTAGTCCAATATGAGCGTTCATCGTTTCCTTCCATTGAATAGAATTCAGATTTTCTAATTCTTTGGCTCTGTTTATTTATATTTTTTCTTATCTTTGTTTTGAGTTTCCCGGAAATGTAGGGGGAATGAATTTGATGAAATTTATTGTTTTTATCTTTATCTTTGGGAGATCCTTTTGTTCTAATTTAATAAGTTTTCCTTTGTTTAGTAGCGTCTCGTAATCTTCCTATAAAGACAGTTTGTAAAGTAAAACAACACCTGATTTACAATTTTTTACTACATATTTTCATAGTTTAATGTGTTTTAAATTATTATTATTATTTTTTAAAAATTATGCCGGACATATAGTATTTACTTGTGTCATTAAGAAAAATTCGATACCTTAACATATATTTTGTTGGATCGAAGTTTTTCGGCTGTGTCCCACATTCGTGTCCAAATATCAGATCCTTTTAGCAATGTGGACGTACTCCAAAAATTTGTAAAAAAAAATTATATATACGTTCTTACCACAGCACAGTTTGATTTATGAATCCAGATATTCATGTCTTAAATCATCCAACAATCCCGATAATATCTTCAGGTGTTTGTTTGAGTGGCATGCATCTTCATATGCTCAACTTAAACTCCTTTACCCTGTATCTTATAGCTAGTTACACAAGCTGTAGACTTATTGCTAACCATACATACTCCTTTTTTGGCAAACTGTAGAATACTCAAGATTTCTTAATTATGATTAAAATCAAGCTCAGAAAGAGTTCAATCCTTCCTGCTTATCACTTGTTTGGCTTTTGGGATTGCAAAAGCGTTTATATACAATCAAAGCTACCTACTATGTGTTGATTGTGTTTCTAGGTGGTGTGAGCAACACTAAAACCAAACTCTCGAGAATGCACGAGGAGGTTATTTGTGGAATGGAAACTTAATTTTGCGTCTGCTTTGCAAATACGACCTATAATTTACTCGTGACATTTTTATTATTATTTTTTTTTTTTCAGGTACCTAAGGTCTACCCTTACGACAACTTAAGGGTGGAACTCGGTGGAGAACCCTAAGTTTGGATATTGATTATCCTCTCTCATGTTGTTGCACACATTTCTCTTGTTTGATTGTTTTGAGGTTGTGAACAATGAATGCATCTAAATACTTGAATAAGTTAAACTCAATCAAATTGATCAGTGTTTTTTTCTGGTGTACTTGATGTTTGTTTCAAGTAACTTTGGAAATCTAAAAAAGATTTCTTTTATTTTAATATTCGGTGCCTGTTGTTTTGAGAAAATTACACCTTTACCTATGAATTTTATTTTATTTTTATATTTACAGACTTTTCTTTTTAATTTTTAATATATTAACTTTTGAAGTTTGTAAATGGTTCATTTGTGGTTTATTTTTGTTATTGATTTTCAAATTTACTATTTTTTGATTTATGACTACTTTGTGAATTATTTATGTACAATTTTATTTTAAATGTAGTATTTTTTTTATTATTTTTCAAAAAGTACAGTAAATATGTAGAAGAACCTGTAATTTTCGTTAAGATGGTAAGGTGCTTTTGCATATAAATATTTTCTATTAGTTATTACAATATTTTCTTTTAGTAGTCAATAAACTCTCACTCTTGCTTATGACAGTATAGCTCTCAATTTCTTTTAATTACTACAAATATTTTCTTTTATATTTGGTGCTAAATTAAGAATGGACTTATGAATAAGTTGTTGCGCCAAAAACTCCAAAATGATGGAGACTTTTGGAGAAGTGCATTTTGGATAAGTCCATATCTTAAATGGAATTTTTCAAAAGTGCTCTCAAACAATCACTTAATTTTTGTACTTGGATATGGCACGTGTGTGTTCGTTTGCTTGAAAGATGTCTTATAATTAGTTTATTTCACACGTGTTCTTATACACCAACACCATTCGGTAGGTCAACGAGATGCTTGTGAGTTCGATTCATTAAGGTTGGAGCTCGAATTCATTTCGTTAACGAGCGAGTTGAGTTTGGCTCGTTAAGAGCTGCTTGTGAGTTCGATTCCTTAAAGTTGGAGCTCGAATTCGTTTAGTTAACAAGCTGAGTGGAGCTTTACTCGCTATGATTGGAAAATAAGAGTTTTTTTTAAGTAATTTTTGAACTTTTAGTATAAAATAAATTGGCTCGTTGAAGTTCGTTGATTAACTAGTCAAGCTCGAGCTTATATGTAGGCTCATTAACTTAAGAGTCGGGCTCTGCTTGACTCGATAAAAGCTCAAGCCAAGCTAGAGTATCATGAGCCCGAATTTGGCTTGCATAAATATTTTTTTGTTTTTTGTTTTTTGTTTTTAATTTTATTTTATCTATTATTATTTATTTATTTTTTATTATTATTATTATTATTATTATTATTATTATTGGATGATGACAAAATTATCGCCGACTTTATTATTTGTTTATTTTAAATCAGGGGTACCTAGAGCCAGATCTGTATGTTACGACCAACAACTAAAAACAAACTGCATCAAGCCCAACATACAAGCTCAAATGGAGTTCCACTAAAAAAACCAATTGAAATGAGTAGCCCACCAAACTTATATATTGGAATTGAAACTTTTAATTTTTCGATGTGTGATTGAGTTGCACACCCTACAAACCTCACCTCAAACACAAGACCACATTTGGCCTCCCCTTGAACGAAGTGTGATTGAGTTTGCACACCCTACAAACCTCACCTCAAACACAAGACTACATTTGGTCTCCCCTTGAACGAACATCTATGTTTCCGCTATTATCACCCAAGTTTGAACCGTAGCTCTGATACCAATTGTTAGGACCAAACAACTCAAAACTCAATTCTCCGTCAAACCAACATATAAGTCCAAATGGGGTTTTATTCTAAAACCATTTAAAAGTAGAAGGGGTAGCCCACCAAACTTATAAATCAGACTTAGAACCTTTAATTTTTCGACGTGTGATAGAATTTTCACACCCTACACTTTTTACATTTTCAACATTTAAAAGCTAGATTGTAGTTAAGCATGATGTGAAATTAAATAAAGGATGGAGAATATATGGCTATGGATGTTCTGACTTTACGAATGTGCTAGCTTATATATAAATAATTAGTTTGTTAGTTTATAAAGTTTTTGATTTAAAATAAGTGATGGATTTTTGTTTTGTTTTGTTTTGTTTTTAAATTGAAGTTTATCTATCTCATAACCTTAGTTTTTCTAAAGAAAAACAACTGAATTAGATTTTAGCCATTCAATAATCAACTTGTTTGACAATATATGCATGTAGATGCTTAACAAAGGTGACACCTCATCTAACATCTTACTTTTTCACTAAATAACAAACAATTACACGTCTTCTCCCAATTTTATCAGACTTGTTAAAATTAAAAACGAATTTTTTAATGTCCAATTTTGTTGGATGAATAATATAAGCTTATAATCACGTAAAATGCTACGATCCCTTTACGGAAACATTTCATCAGGGTTCGTAACCGTTAGATCAACTATCACGGACAGTCAGATAATGATCTAACAGTTACAAATCCCGACGGAATGATACAGTAACGGGACTGTAGTATTTCTCTATAATCACATCGTATTTGTATACACGCATCTTATGGAAAAAAATAATTAATATTAGCATTTAATTAAATTGGTAAATTCTAAGTAAAAT
>CACSLK010020742.1:3708872-3724341 GCA_902706635.1 Striga hermonthica | reverse complement strand
TTTTTTTTGTCGAAAAAATGAATTATTAAGGGCGTGACTGGATATAAAAAAAAAAAATAATATGAATTAAAATACTCAATAATTTAGTCTATTTTTTCTAGTATTATCTATTTTTAGAAAGAATATTTCATAATTATTTTATTTATTAATTAGATTTTGACAATGCACACATTAAAAATCTATATATTATACAAACAACATGTTCATAAAAAATATGTCAATTTTAGCTATAATAAAATAAATTTGACATGGAATTAAGTGAAATCCGATATTTTCTCCCACTTACTTATAGCATAATAAAGTTTTAAAATATATCATCCAATTTTTTTTACATCTTATTTATTATGAACTATTTAGTAAAATTGTTTTGTAAATTTTTGGTAAGTTACCTGATTAAATCCTCCCTATATATAATTCCCGAATGCGCTGAACCTACGTGGCTGCTTCTGGTGCTTCGGAATCCTATTTGGCGAAGAATCATGCTTCTATGTTCGGATATTCCATAAATATTATTTAGCTAACTTAGGTATTTTAATATCAATTGTACTAATATAACCCTTTAATTCTTTTTAATTCTAGATAGTGAGACATTATGTGACTAAAATATCTCTGCTTTTGATTTGTTTCCTACAATTAGCTATTGAATTGTAAATGTATTTTAAAAGTTGATAACTTTTGTATTTCTTATCGGTTTTATATATATATTATATTAAATTAATCATCTTTTGATGATCTTCGATTTGACATCCATATTGTATATATAAAATAAATAAATTATATTTATCTTTATAATAATAAAAAATAATAATATTTACTAAAATTTATTAGAAAAATAAAATTATTTCTCAATTGATATATTTATGTTTAACGTAGTTAATATGTTGTAAGTTAAAAAATTATTATAATATAACACAAGTAAGTCGCACAAATAAAAGTGTCATACTAAATATGATAATATTAATATTTTTAAAAGGTACTTAAATTTTCAACTACCTTTTTTTAATAATTTTAGATTTTAAGAAAAAAAAATTAGCAAGCACCCGTGTAATACACGGGCGTTGTACTAGTAGTTATTATATGCAAATAGATTAATTAAAATTGTAATTTGCGATAGAAAAATAAAACTTTAAAATTATAATTTGCAACAAAAAATTCAAAACTTTTGAAATTTATATTTATTTATATTTCATAATTTATTAAAGGAAAAAAAACTAACTTAGAAAAGAATGATAATATTTTTTAATTAACATTTACTAAAAGCTTTTAAAAAAATATTCTTAATAAAAATAGTTTAATATAAATTTTATCAATTACCCTTTTAGGAAATTCTTAACTTTAATATATAGATTATTTAAAGTCACATCATAATTTTATACGTGAAGAGCAAAAATTCAAATTAGAAAATTAATGTCAATGACTAATATATCAAAATCTGAGATTTATTGCGGAAAATAAAATACTAAAAATTATTGTCATCCATTTTTAATCATACTTGAATTTTTAAACAGATCTTTGATATAAAAATGTTTCTCAAATAAATATATTTTAAAACTTAATAACGCTTTCACGTGTTATTGATTTTTCCTATTCGATATATCATGTTGATCATTTTTTTACGATCATCGAATTAATATGTATATAGTATATGCAAAACAAATAAATAATTACATGAACCTTTATAATTAAATTAAATTATTTAGATATTTAGTTGGAAATTAATAAAATTAGCATTTATCTATAAGATAAAATCATCTATTAAACAACTATATGGTATGAGTTAGAAATAGGAATAAATACACTTTCCCTACCTAACTATTTGAAAATTTACAGTTTACTTTAAAACATTTTTTTTTCTCTTTAACTACCAAACTTTGATCTTTTGTATACTTTGTCATTTTTTGTCATTGTCGGCCACAGATGGCAATAAGGCACAAAAACCACGTGTTGGTTCACGAGGCATGTGGTGACCAAAAAAGACAAAGTGTACAAAAAATTCAAGTTAGGCAGACAAAATGTAATTTTTCCCTAGAAATACTATAATATTATAGGATGAGAGTCTTACAAATGATAAGTGTCATTTTAAATTACCAAATAATGAATTTTAGAAATAGTAATGTTGATATCCGAACTAGAGGAAATATTTCCTTGCTGCACGTACTCATATTCGAAACATAGAAAGAATGAATAAATAGTAACAAATGAGATGTTTGGCCGAATAACCTTCTTGGGATAGCTGAATGTTTTGTTATGTTTTTGTCTTTTTTTTGTGTGTTTCCGTGCTTTAGTCGAGCTTTCTATGTTCATCTAAAGACTAATAATATTTGTAAATATTTAAGAATTAATACGGATATACTTTATAATTTTTTAAGTTGGATACTGTATATATATTCATCATATAAATACATGCATTAATTTAATTAACAATAAAAATCTTCCTAAAAAAATCCAAGTGATGACCGGAAAAAACCCTAGGTTCGCATCGGCCCCAATTCCACGTTCGCCGGACGGCCCCCAGGCCGATCCCCCTGACCGCCACAGCTCTGCCTCCCCTGACCCGCGGCAAACTGCGTCTCCATCGTTGGAGACATCCCGCTCTCTG
Organism: Striga hermonthica; assembly: GCA_902706635.1. Lineage (NCBI taxonomy): Eukaryota > Viridiplantae > Streptophyta > Magnoliopsida > Lamiales > Orobanchaceae > Striga > Striga hermonthica. Next base: position 3,721,742 of record CACSLK010020742.1, on the reverse strand, counting down.
AAGCGTTCTCGCTTGCACAACGCACTTGACGGCAGTGATGAATTGTCTAGCCCTACTGCGCCGGCGTCTACGGCACCTCCGGTTGGGCTGAGTTTCCGTGATATGCTTACTAATCACCGGCAGCACGTTGATCTTTCCTCTGATGATGAATCCGTGACTGACAAAGATGATGATGTGATCGTTGATCGCCATGGGCCGTTGCCGGATATCAAGTTAAAGGATAGCTTTTATGAGACTTTACTCAACTCTTGGAAGAATGTTGTGGTGGTGAAGGTGATGGGTGCAACTTTGTCTCCCCCGCTGTTATACAATAAGTTGGTGCACCTGTGGCCTTTCATGAATGGTTGCGATATGATTGATTTGGAGAATGGATATTTCCAAATTCGGTTTACCACACATGATGATGCTGTCCGAGTGCTGGTGGGCGGACCATGGATGGTCTCGAAACAATACAAAAAGTTTTACCTTCATGTCCAGCCGTGGAGTGACGTCTTTGATGCCACTCGTAATCAAATTCAATCTTTGGTGACGTGGATCCGCCTACCAGGGATGCCCGTGCACCTATACCACAAGAAGGTTTTTCGTATGATTGGAGAGGTGGTTGGTAAGGTTGTCAAAATCGATCATCAGACCGCTGCTAAAACTAGGGGGAAGTTTGCACGCCTTGTTGTGGCCTTGGACCTGAAAAAACCTTTATGTGCCAGCTTTACTATCCGAGGACAGCATCAACGGGTGGAATATGAATTTCTTCCGGATATATGCTTTACATGTGGATTCTATGGTCATTCAGCGTCCAGTTGCTCTACTGGTAAGAAGGATACCACTGACGTGGAGGCCCAACCCTCCGATGACCATGGGCATGCTGGTGGAGGTGCTAGTGGCGCGGGGGGCCTGACGACTGATGGCCCTGGTAATGGTAATGCAAGCGCCACGGCCGGTATCGTTGGAGAGAGTGCCTATGGACCGTGGTTAATAGCGAAAACGTCCGGCCGCCCTCAGAACCGACCACGGACTGGTGATGCCGTGAATGCCACGACCCGGACGGCTCCTGCTATTGGCTCTGGCTCGCGTTTCAGTATTCTACGGGAGGAAAGCACGACGACACCCAATCCGTCCCCTCCTTCTCGTAGGGACGGTACCATGACGGTGGAACGGGGGCGCACGAAATCTTCAGAGCATGTGGGTGGGGATACATCTAAGGGGTCTGACTTTGGTTGGCGTACGGTGATGGGGAAAAAGAAGAGTGGTCCGGGTAAACAGGCCACGGGGAAAGATCGGGTGGAGCAAGGTGAGCCGTCTGGGGTACATGACAAGGCTGGAGGTAAAACGGCGCCTCGAATGGTGACTCAAACGCCGCTGGTGAGTGGTCAGGAGCATTTGGGACCCTTTATGAAGACGACTGCACCTTCGAAACCGTTCTCGTTTACCTCCACGGTTACCCCGGTGGCCTCAACACTAGACTCGGCCAAACATCAAGTGGTTCGAGTGGTGGAACCGCCGCACTCAGCTCCTCCTAGTGCCGAGGTGGAACTTCTGGACCCTGGTGACTCGACTATGCTGGTTGATCAACCGGCCTCTTCTCAGCGGCCAGGGATGGAGTTTGAACCACCGGAGGGTGGTGTACATGTGGCTCCGGCATTGTCTGTTCGCGCAGAGGTGATGGAGACGGAGGATGGAACGCAAGTTCCTAGTTCTATCTGATGTCTTGCTAGCATGCTTCTTCACCCGCTTTTCTTATGATTATAGTTTCTTGGAATGTTAGGGGAGCTGCGTCTGATGCTTTCAGACGGGCCTTTTGTGCTCTCAAACAACAGTATCGTCCTAGGGTTTTTGCTGTGCTCGAGCCACGGATTAGTGGTGTCGGTGCCGACAATTTTATTCGTAGATGTGGCTACGATCGATCGTTTCAGGTGGAGGCTACTGGGTTTTCCGGTGGTATTTGGGTTTTATGGGAGGACGAAGTTGATCTTCAGGTGGTGGCGTGTAGTCGCCAGCATGTTCAAGCTCAAGTCCGGATCGGGACCTCGTCTGTGACGGTGTCCTTTATTTATGCTAGCCCGAACCTCAGAATTCGCCGGTCTCTTTGGCGAGAATTGAATGACCTTGCTAGTTGTGTGCGTGGCCCGTGGATCGTTGGAGGAGATTTTAATTGCCTTCTTCGGATCTCGGAAAAGCGTGGGGGATCGGTTCGGAATTGTAATCTCAGCGCTGATTTTGCCGACTGGTTATTTAACAATGATCTGCATGAACTGCGAACCGACGGGGATCAGGCTACCTGGTTTCGGAATGGCCTCGCTGAAAAGCTCGACAGATGGATTGGTAATGAGGCTTGGTTGGATATGTTCCCGGATAGTTTGGTTCGTCACCTTCCTCGTGTGCACTCGGACCACACACCCTTGATGGTGAGGGTCCTTCCGGCTGCTGGAGCTAGGGGTCCTAAACCGTTTCGTTTTCTAGCTGCCTGGCTTACTCATGAGGGCTTTGACGATTTGGTTTCTCAAACATGGTCTAGTGGTGGTCCTTACGACAAATTAGCGGCTGAATTCTCGGTCCGGGCAAGTGATTGGAATTTTCGCACCTTTGGTAATATTTTTCATAAGAAACGGCGGCTGCTTGCACGGATTGGGGGCATCCAACGACAACGGGCGTATGTATGGAACTCTTTTCTTCGTAATTTGGAGCGGCAACTACAAAAGGACCTTGCTGATGTCCTCTTACAGGAAGAATTATTGTTGCTCCAGAAGTCTCAACGGGACTGGGTCTTATTTGGTGACCGCAACACTGCCTATTACCATCGTCTGGTCAAGCATCGTCGGCGGAAAAATAAAATTGTTGTGCTACAAGATGAGGCCGGGAGGGTCGTCGAGGACCCGAGGGAGCTGCAACGCATGGCAGTCACTTTCTTCAAAGCCATCTATACTGGCCCGGAGACACCGCCAGCCCGGGTTCTCATACCAGGCCGTTTCCCGGCCGTCGAACGGAGCCGCCTGGGGGCGTTGGGGCGTGATATATCGGAGATGGAAATTTATCGGGCCCTTCAGAAAATGGCCCCACTCAAAGCGCCTGGTTTGGATGGTTTGCACGCTATATTTTTTCAGCAGAAATGGCAGCACGTGGGCCCTTCGGTTTGTACCCAACTTATCGACATTTGAAAGGTGGTCGTCTACCGCTCTCCTTGAATAGTACTTTGATTGTGTTGATCCCGAAGGTGGCCAATCCTCTGTTTTTGAAGCAGTTTCGGCCTATCAGCCTTCTTAATGTTGTGTATAAGTTGTTCACTAAGGTTTTGGCCGAGAGATTAAAGACTGTGCTACCTCTCGTGATTAACCCGGCCCAGACGAGCTTTGTTCCCGGCCGGTAAATTACAGATAATATTATCATTGCTCAAGAGCTTATCCATTCTATGCGTCTCATGAAAGAAAAAAGGGTTACATGGTCGTCAAGGTGGACTTGGAAAAAGCTTATGACTACCTCCGTTGGGATTTCATTCGGGAAACCTTGGAGCTTGTGGGTCTTCCGAGTGTCTTCGTGGATGCTGTTGATACCTAATTTTGGTCCCGCTTATTACGATATTACATGTGAATATATATATATATTAAATAAATATAAAATAGCAGGTTCTTTTATATGTTTAATATTGATCGAGTTCTCAAAAGACGAGGTCCGTATTCAAAAACCGTCAAACTCGACCCAGATATCACAAAAAGCCACTTATACAGACACGTCAATTGCTGACAAGACAAATACCAGTCGGAGTACCAGTCAATTTGTCAGTCAACCCAAATGTTTATTGGGCCCTGCGTGGTCATATTTATTAATTGGGCCCTGCGTGGTCATATTTATTAATTGGGCCCTGCGTGGTCATATTTATTACTGGGCCTGCGCGGTCATGTTTTATCATACGAGCCCATTAGATATACGGACCGATATTAGCCCAAATATATAAAGCGGCTAAAGAGATAAGAGCGAAAAAAGGGCGGTGGCAATTGGACTTATCTCAAGATGGAGCCACCGCCCCTTAAAAACAGATTATTATTGATTCTTGAGACAAGATATACAATTCATGCCTTTCAGATACTTTCTTGAGTTGATTTTACATTCTGCATAAAAAACTTACACAAAATTCATACTAAAAAAAATCACTACAAATCCCTATAAACTCTATACCCCCTATTCACAAAAGGGGGTGTACATTTTTGTTGTTACAAAATCATATAACAACAGATGCAATCATGGCGTGTGTTACCTCCGCTACCATGCAGCTGCAATGGAACGGAGGTGTCAGTGAGGAGTTTATCCCATCTCGAGGGGTTCGTTCTATGCATCGAACGTCTAGCTCACATGATTGATAGTTCGGTGTCTCTGGGCGGGTGGAAACCGATCACGGTCGGGCGAGGGCGGGTGTCTGTTCCATATCTTATGTTTGCTGATGACTTGTTGTTGTTTCTGGAAGCGACTCGTGAGCATGCGGATGGACTACAAAATATCTTGCACCTTTTCTGTGGGGCTTCGGGCTTGAAAGTGAGTATTTCCAAAACCCAGCTCTTTTTTTCTCCTAATGTCCCTCCCTGGGACCGTTCTTCGATCGCTCAACAGTTGGGTTTCCAATTGGTGGATAACCTAGGGAAGTATTTGGGGATGCCTATCATCCACAGTAGGGTGAATAACTCTACATACGTTGATATTTTGGAGAAAGCGGAGACACGACTAGCGGGTTGGAAAGCTTCGTCCCTCTCGATGGCGGGAAGGGTGATACTTGCACAGTCTACGTTGAGCTCTCTGCCGTACTTTTCCATGCAAACCATCTCATTACCGTATGGAGTGTGTGATAGCCTGGAGCGAAAGTGTCGAAACTTTATTTGGGGTGGTACGGACTCTTCTCGGAAAATCAGCCTCGTGTCCTGGTCTGAGGTTTGCAGACCAAAGTCGGATGGCGGGTTGGGGATGAAGGACCAGCGGCTCATGAACCGAGCCTTTCTTATGAAACTGGCATGGCGATTTCTCAAAGACCCGACTTCGCTTTGGTGTACGGTGTTGAGAGCAAAATACTAGATTGAGCCGAGGGGTATGGACGAATTTCCGGTGATTTCTCAGGGCTCCACGGTAATCAGATCTATTCGCGGCGTGTGGAAGGAGCTGCTGGAGGGTTGTCGATGGACGGTTGGAAATGGCCACACGGTGCGATTTTGGTGGGATCGCTGGTTCCATTCGGGGGTCCCGTTGATTCAGATGGTGACGAGTCCGGTTCCAGAAGCATTACTTTTTGCTCCAGTTTCGGCTTTCGTGACAGTAGATGGCACATGGAACTGGCGGCTGTTCCAATCGCTGCTCCCGACTACCTGCTTGCTCCGGATTTCAGCTTGCCTACCGCCGCGTGAGCAGGGTGGCGAGGATAGCTTGTACTGGGGGCTGTCCTCCGATGGTCGGTTCTCCACGAGTTCTGCGTACTCAGCCCTTCTTCCTCCTTCCGGACGCTCCAATGTCGATTTATGGACTAATATCTTGAAATGGGAGGGGCCGCAGCGGGTCCGGAATTTTCTGTGGCTTGTAGCCCGCGATAGCTTATTGACAAATGTGAACCGTGTACGTCGACATATGGCGGCGAGTTCGATTTGTACGATATGCTCGGGGGAGGCTGAGTCGACTCTACATGCACTTCGGGATTGTCCGGAAGCGATGAGCACATGGAAAAGGCTGCTGCCTCATACGCGATGGCCCGAGTTCTTTTCTTTGGACCTGCCAGGATGGTTGAGATCCAATTTGTCTGGCGGCTTTTCTTTGACAGATAATTGGAGCAGTTTATTTGGCCTCACATCGTGGCGTTTATGGCGATGGCGTAATTTAAAGTTGTTTCAAGGAGTCGATACCGCTGTGGCTAACAGGGTTGGTGAAATCCTCTCCTTTGCCGACATGGTGCGCGGGGCCTTGGAGAGTGGCCGGAAGGTTGGGATTTCCGGGTTGCGAGAGACACAGTGGTTAGCCTGGTCTAGCCCGGGGGTGGGCGAGTTGAAGGTCAATACTGATGGAAGTTTTATTCCGGCGACGGGGATGGCGAGTGCCGGGGGTGTCATTCGAGACCACCATGGGAGATGGGTGAGTGGATTCTTGATGAATATTGGCTTCTGCACGATTACTGGAGCCGAGTTATGGGGTTTGTTCCAAGGGCTGATGTTGGCATGGGATATAGGGGCCCGTAACATTATTGTTGAAGTGGACAAAAAGAGTATCCTTGAGATGGTGGAACGTGATGTTTATGATGGGCCGCATGGCAATGTGTTGAAGGGGATTCGGGAGCTTTTGGGTCGCCCTTGGACAGTGTGGCTTGCCCATGGCTATCGTGAGACTAACTTTGTGGCGGATTTTTTGGCATCCTTGGCGGCTAAGGGGCCGGGTGGTTTTCAGAGATTAGATTCCCCTCCGGCGGGGGCGGGGATCTGGCTACAGCACGACGTGATCGGCGTGTCTTATTCCAGGAAGGTTGTTATCTAGTTAGCGTAGGCTTTGCCTCCCTTTATTGTACCCAAAAAAAAAAAAAAATCTTCCTACAATAGTCATTGTTTCTCTCATTTAATACCTCGCTCGCCATTATTTGTGTACTCCATTTCACATTTTTCCACCTAAAAAACACACACACACTGCCCCGTCTTAATATTCAACACATTATTTATAAAAAATAAAAAATAAAAAAATAAAAAAAAAAATTAAAATAAAATTACTTACACACATTATACCATCAATATTTTTCTGGTATCAATTAGTTCATGTGCTCGTCTTAACATACAAAAGTGGACAAAATTATGAGTGGATGGATGAAGTCATTACAGTGCAAGTCAAACGCGCCCGACGACGTCGTTGACCACCGCCGCCGCAGCCGCTCGAACCCTCGATACCACCGCCTCCACTCTCACGGCTGCAGAAACTCCGCCCAAAGCCTCAACGACGTCATCAACGCCACCGAAAATGCCAAGCCCAAGAACCCAAAGCCACCGCCGTTCAGGCGACCCGTTACCATGAAACCCGACGATCCGGGTCCGAACATCCGAGCCGGATCGTCCTTCTCGTCCCTGGCGGAGCTTCCCGAGGGCCACCCGTCGCGCAACGTGGTGGAGATAATCTTCCGCACCAGCTGGGGACAGAAAGGCTTTCCGGGCCGGGTCGAGGCGGTGCTCAAGGTGCGGAGTTCAACCCGGACGGCGACCCGGTTCGAGGAGTACCGGCAGGCGGTCAGGCAGCGGGCTGGCAGCGCCGAGGACCACTCACGGTGCGCCGCGGACGGAAATGAAGTCATGCGGTTCTACTGCCTGGGGGACGCCGCCAAAGGCGGCGCGTACTCGGGTAGGGGAGGCGCGTGGTTGCTCCCCGGGGGTAAAATGGTGGGCGTGTGGACGTTTTCAGGGAGCGGCGCGGCTCACGAGAACGCCGGCGGTGGGAGGGGGCGGAGGGCGATGGTGGTTTGCCGGGTCATAGCGGGCCTGGTTTGCAAGCAACTCGGTGTTGACTCGTTGCTCGGGGGAGGGACCGGGTATGACTCGGTGGGTGGAGACAATGGGGAGCTGCTCGTGTTCGACACGCGCGGCTTGCTGCCCTGCTTTCTCATAATTTACCAGCTGTAAAATTTGCGTGGAGTGTGTTTTGTTAACTCCAAATCCAAATTGCTTCTAATATTTTCGTTTTCCATTTATTTTATTTTATCTATTTATATTTAAAGAATTTTGCTCGGGGATTCATTCGTCTTTTCGTTTAATTTAATTTAATTATTAATTAACTTGCCACAATGCATGATTAAGAGAAGTTTGCGACCTTGGTTTGTTCTCGTTCCATTTTCAAAGCTTTCGAAAAATGCTACAATCCCGTCACAGAATGGTTTCGTGAGAGATTTTGACCTTTAGATATACACATGTGAGTTAGTTATTTTAGATAATTCATGTCTAAAATCCCTTACGGAATCATTCTGTGATTGAACTGTAGCATTTTCTTATAATTTCATATATAATATTATAAACTTTTGCATTAACTTTAATCGCTAAGTTTCAACGCATACCCATCGGTTAGCCAATTTGGTCCAAATTAAGTCAATAATTCTAAAATTTAACAGTTATCACCGATCCCTAAGGTAATGTTTATAATTACGTTATTCTGAAGTAGACATTATAATATTCGGATTGTATTTTATGATACTTTTAATTTTGTATGACAAAGACAAGAAAGATCAAATTATATACGGTGAGCAAAACCAAGTGAAAATCGAAATATCCAAGTTCATGAGCGCTATGAAATTCGGTGCAGTTTGGTAAATAATTTTCACAAGTTTGATTTCGACTTAAAAAAAAAGCATTAAAGTGCACGTGTTGTGCAATTCTGTTCAGTTCGATTAGTTTCAGCTCGATATCGGTTTGATTTTTCCATTTGTTATATCACAAGTTTGAAAAGCTTGCAATTTTATTTTTATTTTTTACTTTTTATAGTTTCGTGTAGTTTTGCACCGAACTATATTGTTGCTCAACCTAGAATCTATGTTTAGATCACTTTAATTCTTTTTTCTTAAAATGGTCAATAACTTGATCCACGAAATAGTCAAATGAATCACTTGAAGTAATAAGGAGACATCTACAACAATGAACCATATACATGTAATATAAGCACATAACTATCCATATATTAACATTCTTGAAGATGCTTAAAATTTAAGCTTGAAAAGGACTATGAGATTTATTGATGAACTTATGAAGCGCAGTCTCACGCAGATGAAGCGCACCATGACAAGGAAAGCCCAAATAAAGTCCAAGTGAAGTTCCATCCCAAAAATCAATTGGTGAAACGATGTGGACAACTCACAAGTGGTATTATATTCTAATACGCCCCGTCAATTGTGAGTCCTTCATACGAACCTCAAGCCCGACCGGGTTGGGTGACCTAAGCCCAACTGAGCCGGGTAAACGGGTACGTCACATGAAATAATTGGGGGTAAAACGGGTGGGACCACTTGTGAGTCCTTCATACGAATCCCAAGTCCACGGTCCCACGTTAAACATGCTCTGATACCAAGAAAGAATGGGGGGTAAAACGGGCCCGGTCCCACTCTGATGAAGCGCACATGAGGGAAAGCTCAGATGAAGCCCAAGTGAGGTTCAATCCCAAAATAAATTGGTGAAAGGTGAAGTAGTCAAATTGGCTTATAAGTTAGGTCTATTTTCCCTGTATAAACGATGTGGAACAATTCACAAGTGGTATTATATTCTAATAGTCAAAATCTAGAGATGTGATATTAAAATGAAAGACAATACTATTGTTCTAGTTAAGAAGATAGGACTTTAAAGTAAAGTTACAATTTGCTCAAAAAAGCCATGACGCTAACTAACGTTGCCTCTTACACAGAAATAATAGATTTGAATTTGGTAGGTTTTGTTGCCATACTGTCCATCCTCTTTTCAAAGCAAGTTTGATTATTTATTTTTGAGTGTCATTTACATAGTACTCGATCAACCATATATATTTTTAATTTGAAGTCCTATATCATAAACACATTTGACATGTGGTCCGGGCCGGCGGGCCTTCAATGGGTGACCCTTAACCGGCCCGTCAAAAACCAAGGGCCGGCCCGTCGAACCGGCCCTGTCCCTGCCTGGTCCCGGCCCGCCGGGAATTAAAAAAAAAAAGACCTGGATAAGACTCGTAAAGCCACGGTGTCGATTTTCGGAACCGGCAACCTATGGTCTGGTTGCGGGCCGGCCTGTGGCCACGTATATTCAAAGCAGTTGAAATGTCAGCAGGTAAAACTGAAATGGACTAACCAAATATTAATTAATTAACTTGTTATATAACTATGTTGTCTATTCTGGAATACCGACAAGGAAATATGAAAAAGTAGAGAAAATAGAGAAATATGAAAAATAGAGAAACAATTTCACTTTGGGCTTGCCACTTTTAAATGTTTATATGTTTTGATCTACGTAACTTTCAAGAATACTTGTAAAAATGGAATGTTAAAAATTACAGTACGTTGATATGTCCGTGAATTTAAGTTCGTGAAATAAAATTGAGAGGGAAAAAAAAAGCCATAAAGAAAAATGAAAATGAACAGTATAGTTGCAAACAACAATTGTTAAACGTTGAAAATGAGAGAGAAAAAAAAAATATATTTGCACCAGCCGGGAATCGAACCCGGGTCTGTACCGTGGCAGGGTACTATTCTACCACTAGACCACTGGTGCTTGTTGTAATAGAAATTTAGTTTTAAGGTTAAATCGGTAACAGTGCCTTGCTTGAATGCCTTGGTTCAGAATAGTTTATACATTTTTATCCTCTGTTTGTAATTGTATCATGTTCCAAATAAACTAAATAAATGTCACATATTCAGTAGTAATTTATAATAGCTAATCAAGTTTTCGAAACCAAGTGTATCAGTGCCGGTGCAAGCAAATGCATATATAATAGAACATTCAAAAGGCAAACCCGAGTTTGGCTTTATTAAGTCTCAAATTTGGCTCATTAATATTGATAAATGAACTAAGCTTAACAGTATGAGCTCAATCTCAATTCTCACGTTTAAACCTCTAGCAACAAGTCAACCATCAATTCCTACAACGAAAAGAGATCGCGTAATCGAAGGCTCTCACACATGGAAACTCCAGTCCGAACTTTAGACGATTAATTAGATCTAACAATGGTAAGAACCCTCACTACAAGAAAACACTTCAATTCCAACAAAAAATTCCAACGACAAAAATTTCTGTTGGAAATTCCAATGAATATTCCAACAAACTTAATTTTATGTTGGAATAAGTGTTGGATGGTTGATGAATTCCAACGGATTTTTTCCGTTGGAATAGCTGCAGGAATTTATTTCCATAGGATTTTCCGTTGGATTTTAGCTATTCAAACGGTCGTTTTTCCCACGAATTTTTATACGTAGGAATATCCGTTGAAATAGTTATTCCAACGGAAAATATAAAGAAACTAGCTAGATATAGAATTTCATATAATAACTTTTATTTAATTTTACTCAAATAATTTTTTTTTTTTTTTTTGGGTGCAGAGAAAGAGGCCAAGGGGCTAGTCTAAGACTTCCCGAGGATACGAGACCCCATACTATCATGCTCGAGCCAAATACTTAATTGGGAGGAAGAGAAGACAATGTTTGAAGCCCGATCGGGTATGAAGCCGCTAGATGGGCACGAAGTCCGCCGTATGATTTACTTTTCGATGCACATGTTGGATCTTGACTACCCCTCCTCTATTTAATTTTACTCAAATACTTTAATAACATTGGTGCATAACATCTTTTATCCATTATTACACGTATAGAAAAAAAGGAGTAGTTCTATTTGTTTAAATAATAACAAAGAATGTTTAATCGAATAACCTACTGCCTAACCCTAACGTGTTTGGATTAATCGGTTTGAGTAATTAAAGAACCATGATTCAAATGGATCATATATTTTTGGATAAAACGAGCTGGCCCATTTAATATCTCTAGTTATGATATAGATTTAAAAAAGGCTGAATTTATGTCTCTATTTATCAGGATCCAAAACTAGTCTTTCAAAAGTTTGTTGTTAAATTAACGTGGCATTGGGCTGTGCGGCCCAAATTCCCTTGGCCAAGCCTTAAAATTGGCCAAGAGTGACCCAAATTTGCTTTTTTGAAAAAGAGAATTAAAAGTTAAACTAAAAATATATATATACTTTAATAATATTCCATGTTATTGTTTTGAGTTTTCATAGTTAGTTCTATTGTCGGATTTCGGCTGCATGTGCACTTTCATTAAAAGATTCAGCTTTTTTTTAGTGGGTTGATTAAAGTTTTCAGTTATAATTTGACCGATAAATTTGTTGAAATATCGCTAGTGAATCGTCCAAATTTGACCGATAAATTTGACCGATTAAAGTTTAGTTTGAACGATTCACTAGCAATGTTTCAACAAATTTATCGGTCAAATTATAACTGGAAACTTTAATCAACCAACTAAAAAGAACAATGTGGGACAGCGTAAGTCATTCATCAACCCAAGCCTATAATCTAGTCGAGTACATTTAATCATCATCACAAGTTCAATGCTACAATCAGGGTACATTTATAAATCATCTCTTTCTAATTTTATACATTGAATTCTAGTGTTTTAAAATTGTATATGCCAATTTTATGACGTTAATTTTATTTATATGTATTTAAGAAATGCTACTTCTTTTTTTAATATATATTTTGAATAAATAAATACGGTTAAAATAATACTCCATCACGCTTCATTTTCCAGTAGTTAATTTACTTTTGACTGTTCCAGTTTTTGAGAAACTTGAAAAACCTCACTTTCCCATAACATAGCAGCGATTGACCACTGCTTCAAGAAACTGAAAAAAAAAAAAAAGGCCCAACCTTTGACAATTTCGTGGTCTGTAACCGTTAAACTAACTCTCCCCGACGGTTATATGATGATTTAACGGTTAAAAATCCCGACGGAATAATTCCGGCAATACAACATCTCCCATAAAATATGCTTATTTTTATGGTTAAAATTTCATTATTATTATTATTATTTAAATATGTAGCTAGAAATTATATTTAATATTTACCAATTTTTAGTATAGGGAGATTCTACTGTCCCGTTACAAAAACATTCCGTCGGAGTTTGTAACCGTTAGATCTCAATGACGTTTTTAGTATAGGGAGATTCTACTGTCCCGTTACAAAAACATTCCGTCGGAGTTTGTAACCGTTAGATCTCAACGACGTTTGCACGGTGATCTGACGGTTCAAATCTCGATTCAGCGTCCGCAATAAGAGGGAAGAGAGGCTTTCGTTTGTTTGGCACGTCTTGTTGTTTTTAGCTCAATCAAAACTATAAATACATTGTACCAAAAAAAAAAAAAAAAA
>CACSLK010020742.1:3681436-3694044 GCA_902706635.1 Striga hermonthica | reverse complement strand
GTAGAATGTAAAAGAAATTCCATAAATTAGTCTTTCGATCGAATATCCTCCACCTTAATAAACCAAAATTCTCTCTAATAAGATGAAAATGTTACATTTTCACAGATGAAATGTAGATGAACATGTTATAAAATGAGATGAACATGTTACATTAATAAAATGAACATGTTATAGAATAAGATGAACATGTTATATAATAAAATGAACATGTTATATAATAAGATGAACATGTTACATACACAATAAGGTGAACATATTATAAAGTGAAAAATTAGTGTTCAAAAACCTATCAAATGTGGTCTCTATTTATAGATAATGAAAAATTATGAATTTTGGTATTTTTATTTTTTTATTTTAATATAAATTATTAAATATATTTTAATTTATATAATATGTCCCATTTTCAATTAAAAAAAATGAAAGTGGCATTTTGTCCCATTAGATGCGTGTACATCAAATGCTCCTTATTTTCAGATTCTACTTTTATTATGCTTGGTCGGCGCGTGTATTTATGTCTTGGCACACCTAGCAAGGTGTGCCAAGGCACACGGTAGTGCAACTGGGGTGCTAAGTAATTTATTTGGGCCGAGCCGTATTCAATCAGCCTGTGTGACTCAACCGATAAAAACCTACTAAAACAAGTTGTTTCTAAATTCAATCACGGCCTAAGAGGATGCTTACACATAAAATATCCTAAAAAAATCCAATCACTTTTAATTAATCACTTTTTTTTAACTCAAATCTAATTCAACTTTAACTCAACTCAACTATCCTCAATATTGTCGATATATTTAAATGATATAAATCAATCATTCGTACATATTACATCAACTTTAAATATTTATACGCTCACATAATTTTGAACTAACTTTTATTTCACACAATTTCTCTTCTACTTTTACATCAAATCATTTTTAATTTTTTATTTTAAATATTATTTTAATGTAATTTCAATATCACACTCACAACTAACTATACACATTTTTCAAAATTAATCAAATTAAATTAAAAAAAAAAATCCAAACAATACAAAAAATTCAGTATCAACCACCTCGAAGTGTTTTACATAAACTCACAATATATTTTAGACAAAAATGTCCTTAATATCATAACCTTATTCGAAATTGCAATTTAATCACGACTTTTTTCACTTTTGCAAATCATATCGCAATCTTCAGTTTGTTGCAAATTCGTGCACTGATTTGTATATCCCCGTGTAAACTATATCACAATCTTCAGTTTTTTGTTCGACCACATCGACTTTTCTATGACTATTTTCAGAATGTTTCTAAGAAACTAAAAATTGTGATATAATTTACAAACGTGAAAAGATCATGTTTAAATTGTAACTTAGACAATAGTCAGTGATATTAGAGGCAAATTTACCTATATTTTATGAAAAAAAAAATGTCTCTAATAATTAGGTGCCTAAGTGCCAGCTAGGCGATTTTCAATCCACAATCTGCCCTATACAAAAGCTACCCCCAATCAACGAACTTTCCAGAAGCCCCTTCAACAACCCTTTCGGTTTACTCTATTTTTCATTCATTCCCAATTCTCAAGAACCAATCAGATCCCTCATTTTGATCCAAGGATGGCCGACGAAGCTAAGGCCAGAGGCAACGCCGCCTTCTCCGCCGGCGACTACGACGGCGCCGTCCGCCACTTCACCGACGCAATCGGCTTTGCTCCCACCAACCACGTCCTCTACTCCAACCGATCCGCGGCCTACGCTTCCCTCGGCAAATTCTCCGATGCCCTTTCCGACGCGCAGAAGACTGTTGAGCTCAAGCCCGACTGGGGAAAGGGCTTCTCGCGCCTCGGCGCGGCTCATATGGGCCTCCTCAACTACGGCGAGGCCGTCTCGGCTTACCGGAAGGGCCTCGAGATAGACCCCAACAACGAGGCCCTCAAGTCCGGGCTCGCCGATGCGGAGGCCGCCTCGGCCCGGAGCTCGAGGCAGCCTCGGCGAGGGCCAGGCGCGAGCCCTTTCGGGAACGCGTTTGGGCCGGAGATGTGGGTCAAGCTGGCGAGTGATCCCGGCACCCGGGGCTTCCTCCAGCAGCCGGATTTTGTGAAGATGCTGCAGGATATTCAGAAGAACCCCAATAATTTGAACCTGTATTTGAAGGATCAGAGGGTTATGCAGGCATTGGGGGTGCTATTGAATTTGAAATTGCAGACGAGGGACTCTGAGCAGGATGTGGCAATGCCCATGCCCACGGCGTCCAATGGTGGGTCTCCGGAGAGGAAAAGGCCGGCGGCAGTGGAGACCGAGCCCAAAAAGGAGGATAAGAGGCCAGAAAAAGTGCCGGAGCCCGAGCCTGTGGAGGTTTCTGACGAGGAGAGGGAGAAGAAGGAGAGGAAAGTGCAGGCACTGAAAGAGAAGGAGTCTGGGAATGCTGCGTACAAGAAGAAAGATTTCGAGACCGCAATTCAACACTATACGAAGGCAATTGAGCTGGACAATGAGGATATTTCCTTCCACACTAATCGAGCTGCCGTCTACCTGGAAATGGGCAAGGTAACCCTAGTTGTGTTACATTTTTTAAGTTGTTGATGCATTTCTTTTTTTTTTTTTTTCAGTTTATGTTTGTACTTGTGAAAGATTCTGTTTATTATGGGGATAAGTTTAGTATGTTACATTATGCTGTAGCTAATTAAATGTTTTGATAATGATTGATAGTTTCCTGTTAGCTCTATCTTGAGTATGTTCTATACAGATTCTAGTGAAGTCCGATTTATTTATGACGGTAGATTAGGCTGCTAGTGACATCTCTTTGCAGCGACATTCTAGGTACGATGACATCAGTAATTTTTTTGGTATCTTGTGTTCTTTGTAAGAAGTAAACTTCATCCTATCTGTGTGAGCAGTTCCCACACAGAACTTCTAACATACTTGACTAGGGATAAAATTAATATCAAATTTCCCATGTTCTTGTTTTTCTTATTCCAATTATTTGCCTTTGCAATCCCATGGGTACAATTGCTGCATGTTTGTGATGTCTTTCCAAATTATTTGCTTGGAATGTGGTAGATAAAACTGTCATAGTGAAAGTGAATGACAATTACCTTTTGCAGTGCAATTACAATTTTCGTATTAAGTTCAAAGTTCCAATTTTCAGTATGAGGAATGCATTAAAGATTGCGACAAGGCTGTAGAAAGGGGTAGAGAACTGAGATCGGATTTCAGAATGATAGCCAGGGCCTTCACAAGAAAGGGATCTGCCCTAGTGAAGATGGCAAAAAGTTCAAAAGATTACGAACCTGCCATCGAGACTTTCCAGAAAGCTCTCACAGAGCATCGTAACCCAGATACACTGAAAAAGCTCAATGATGCAGAGAAAGCAAAGAAAGATCTAGAACAACAGGAGTACTTCGATCCACAGATAGCTGATGAGGAACGTGAGAAAGGTACTGTAATGTTCTGTATACATTGTAGATCGTTAGTAGGTAAATGTGGGTGAGCAAGTATTAATAAGTTGCTCGATTGTGAATTGTAGGTAATCAGCATTTTAAAGAGCAGAAGTATCCCGAGGCCATTAAGCACTACACAGAAGCAATTAAGCGGAACCCAAAAGATCCAAAAGTACTCGAGACCTACAAAATTACTTTGTGAATGCATGTTTACAATTAAAGACCTTGTTTTGCATATTTGAATTGGTTGAATTGAATATGCAGGCATACAGCAACAGAGCTGCTTGTTACACAAAACTTGGAGCAATGCCTGAGGGACTTAAAGATGCTGAAAAATGCATTGAACTCGATCCAACATTCTCTAAAGGCTATACGAGAAAGGGTGCTGTCCAATTTTTCATGAAAGAGTACGAAAAAGCATTGGAAACATACCAGGAGGGATTGAAGCATGATCCTCGCAACCCGGAATTGTTAGATGGTGTTCGGAGGTAGACATATTAACCAACTGTCTCTTTTTTTTTTTTTCTTTTCTCTTTTCTCCAACTATATTATTTAATTCGTTTATTAATCTCTTTTGTTTTCTTGCTGCTCATGTGCAGGTGTGTAGAGCAGATAAACAAGGCCAGCCGTGGAGATTTGAGCCCAGAGGAGTTGAAAGAGAGACAGGTTTGATGATATACATTCTTGTATACATATATATACAAGAATAAACATATATAATACGGTTTGGCTAAGCTATATCTCACACGTGATACTTGTTATAAAATATTATTTCAGGCTAAGGCAATGCAAGATCCTGAGATTCAGAACATCCTTACAGATCCAGTAATGAGTCAGGTATTGGAGGTTTTTGCTTAGTTTCTCTCAAATTTTATGGATGTCCTAAACTGATCTTTGGTTTAATAATCGAGCTGGTGTCTATTAAATCAATCTTAAATTATGTCCGAGTAGGTGCTAGTTGACTTGCAAGAGAATCCAAGGGCTGCACAGGAACACATGAAGAATCCTCTTGTCATGAACAAAATACAGAAACTCATCAATGCAGGAATTGTTCAAATGAGATAAGCAGTTTAACATGAAAGGGAGCTGATTTTTTTTTTTTTCGAACTCCTGCATATAATAATTTTTCTGATGGGTGGTTTTCTCTTATTGCTGTGCTTTGAAGTTTTTACTTTGTTTATGATTTTGTTCCCGGACTTCTGAAGTTGAGCGCGAAAGTTAATGTAAATGGGACATTGTTTGCACGGACAGTACGTTTGAATAGTTTGCCTCGTTTTTCGATAGATGCAAGTAGAGCAGATGCCATATAGATGTCAGTAACAAGAGTAGTCCCTTGCCTTCTCCATTTTTTCATATAACCATATCCAGATTTTCAATTATTATTTAATCAGGAATCATTACTTGCATGTATCATTTATTACAGCAGGCATATGTTATAACATATGTATATAAATTTAGATAGAAATGAAAAATCAAGAAACACGATGCAACATGATGACTAAGACAGAATGTTTCAAATTTGAACAAGTAAAACTGCAATCATGATGAAGTTGAAAGCAAATGATTATACACAAAAAAATAAAATAAAATTACAATTTTTACATATTACTTGAATTCGGAATAAAAAAGAAAAATAAAAAATAAGCAGCATAAAAAAAAAAAGGAAAAAGAAAAACACTATATAAAAGAAAATTTATGCATGCTAAGCAGCGCAATTTATATATTTATTAATAAAAAAATAGTAAGTGGACAAAAAACAAAAAAAAAAGGGAGAGTGGACCAACATAAAAAGGACGTATTTACAAAATACGTTTTCTGTATTCACTGAATACGTTTTTCACATTTTTTTTTACAAAGGCAAACGTATTCACGGAATACGTTTTCAAAATAATTTTTCCAAAAGCCGTATTCAAGGAATACGGGCTTTTATTCCTTTTCACCTCCTTTTTTCTTTTTTTTTTCACCACTTTTTGTTTTTTTTTTTTTTTTTTTTTGCCGTAAAAAATTCATGCTATGCAAGGGCTCATAATGATTTGCAGAAATAAATTTCGGTTATAATTTTGGATTAGAAGTGTTGGTTTATATTAATTAAATATTGGCAAAGGACAAAAGGGTAAAACTAGTTTTAATCTCATCAACTGTCAAAGTAAACAAACGCATCTATACAATACAATCATGGGGATGAGATAAAATTTGATCTTATTGTCTCGTCTACTCTAACAAACATGCTTTTAGAGTGGTTGCAAGGGCCTTTGAAGAACAGGGAAAGTACATCTCTGAAGAAATATACACTCTTAAAGTCTTTCTGCAATGCCTGTTTGCTTATTGATAATATCGTTCTAGGCCTGATAGTTATGTATAATTTCAGGCCAATTGTGGTTTCGGTCAATGGACGATGCAAATTTATTATTATTTATTTATGTATTTTTAGGTTGAGTTATTGTCGGTCATTGAAAATATATATATATATGACATCCATATAATTCGACAATTTTAAGGCTTAATAGGTTATATATCAAACTAGTATGTACAAACATCCCACTCGACCCATGTAATTAAACACAGTATTAAAATTAATTTTATAAACTAAATATAGTTTTACAAATATAATTTATCATGAAAGAATTACTTTGTGAATGCATTTTTACAATAAACACCTTTTACAATAAAAAAATCATTGGAATAGACACTAACATAATTACATTATTAAATTAACAACACCACCTAACTATGACATTCACACACTCTTTTACTTGAAACTTTTTGATGCTTGGATTGCCAAAATGAGAGGCCTCTCCTATTTATAGGCACCCATCCCTCTAAGAAATTATCTAGAACTACCTAAACTTCATGAACTTTCCTAACACATCTTTTAGACTTTTTTAACACTTACTACACTACAACACAAAAAAGTTCTAAAACATATATCTGGTGAACTTTTCAATAAGTGTAGTTAAAATTGATATTTTGTGATGCTTTTTAAAAATCGTTACAAAGATAAAATAATAACAACATTTTTTTTTTAAAAATGTAATCAAATCATGTCACTTTTTAAAGAGTGTCACCGTGTAATTAAATTATGACATTTTATACAAAAATGTCATCATGTTTAGTTATATGGCTATACGTTTTGAAAAATGTATTAATATAATAACAAATTTTTAGAAAGTGTAACAATTTTTACTAATATGATAACATTTACATCAAAGTGTAATTACGTTAGTGTCGCCATTTTTAAGCATATAATAATATTTTAAAAAAAAAACCTTAGTTATTTTGTTAGTGACATTATGAAACAAGCGTCAACTTTATTTTACAGCACGGTGATATTATTTTAAAAAAGTTATTGAATTGTGACTCTTATACAAAATATTGTTCTTTTTAGTGTTAATATCATCAAATCACAAGAGATGAATAATGGTCATGTTTTTATAAAAGGTCAAATATAACCATTTTGCCATATAGAAATACCAATTAACCCCCAATTCAATCTTCCATTTCAAAATATTTTTCCTTTCCTCCCAATCCAATTTTTCACTTTAGAATTTTTATTTCCTTTCCTCCCAATTTTTCCGAGCCAATCCCCGTCTTCGGTCGGCAACAAAAGGGATCCTCTCTTCTGAAAACCACCTCCGATTGCATCTCTCCTCTCCGGCAACTCACGCACTCGCTGCTCCTCACCGGACTACCGTTGAGGGTATAAAAGGGAAATTTCAGCCCTAGGTCGCGACCCCAAACATCCTCCATCTCTCATTTTCAAATTGTCGAGACTCCACCGCACCACCGGCCGAGCCGGCTTGTCGAGTCCATTGCATCCACGGAGTCCGCGCCTCCACCTCACTTATCTTGAGCAGCTCGACTCTCAAAGACTGAGTTCCTCAAGGTGCAGTTGTTTAGTTGTTCATGGCTTATCAGGGTTTTTTAATATTTTTTTTTTTTTTGTCTATAGTAATAGTAGTAACTAGTACAATACCCATGTACAACATGGATGTTGAGTTAAGGAATATATGATTAAAGTTATTGATGTCTAATATCAAACATAAGTACTCCAGAGCAAAAATAATATAAAAATAACATTACGAAGCGTGAGAAGCTGCCACTTAGGCTCAACACGTTTTGAATTAATATATAGGGAGGGATGATGTATTTGGTCGAAATTCATGGAGATGTATAGAATTAGGTTTTGATTAGGGTTGAATTGAAGTTTGGAAAAAGGATCACTACAAAAAAAATAGAGTTTTAGTGAAGAATTTTTTTGTCACTATATCTACAACTAGTGGTCACTATATCTACAGTCAGTATATCTACAAGCTATTGTAGATATAGTGACAAAAAAATTCTTCACTAGAACTCTATTTTTTTTTTGTAGTGGATGAAATTACAAATCAAAGCATCAAAGACTTCAGAGTGGTATTAACTTCTAGTTGGAAAAATGGTTTTTGGTTTTTCACTTGCTAATTTCTGTTCTTCACTTAATTAGGGTTGGTTCATTTGATGTTTGCTTCAACTAATGAGGTTAAGATGGAAATTTAGTTGGAATTCTCTGGTTTTTGTTGCCACGGGTCTTGATTTACTTTATGAAAATGATTTCGAATGCATTGTTAGGTTTGTTATATGAATAACTATGACTATAAATTTGTTTGAATATATTCGACATATGTAAAATATTTTCATATGTATTTGGATTGATAGATATTGGAAAATTGTTTGCAAGTCCATTATCCTTAGATTGTTGATTTGTCATTAAGTATCATTCATTGCTTTGTGTTTTTTCCCTTATAATTATAAATAACAATGCATGGCAGCCATAAGGAATATGCCAGTTGCATAGTTATTTGATAATTAAGCTGTAATGCAAACTAAAGCAAGTTATGGTCCTGTGATTCTGAAACATAATAAGGCCCAACTTAGTACAAAAGCAAGAGCCATATATAAATGGACGAGGGTTTTCCACCATTTCAACTATGGCATCTCACATATTCTTCAGTCTCATTTGTGGACTGCCAAAGCCTAAACCTTCCCAACTTAATATTATATACATATAAATAATTTATAATATTTAATTTTATTTACATATGCTGAAAGATTTATTTTTGGCAATGAGTTCAAAAATAATATATTGAAGATGTGTTTTTGCAAGCATGTGGATAAAAGGAAGTTTTTTATTTATATTTGTTTATATATATATAATTCGGATATGTATATATAAACAATTTTATATATAGTTAGGAAAGATTTGCATGATCTTATTGTGATAATAATTGTAGGAGATCGAATATGCATGGATCTAGATGAAAGCATGCATGATGAGAAGATCTTGGAGAGATAGATAAAGATATATGCACTTACCATGTTTCAAGGAAGAAAATCGAAAAAGAAGGAAAATACTTGAAGAAGACTTCACACCGAATGAGTTGCATATATACCCTACTCGAAGATCAAATTAACGCGGCTGATTATTATTGTTCGTACATTATTCCCAACATTGAAATGAGAGTTCGAGTTCTTTGTTTTTTTTTTTTTTGGTTTACGTTTTAAGAGATTCGATGTTCTTTCAATGTTGAAGAACTGAATACGTTTTGTTTTAATTTATCTTATTTTTATTCAAACACTTTGTTTCTAGTACTTAGGGTTTAAGTATTGAGTTTTGCTCGAGAGAGTCGAGAGTGTGAAGTCAAGGGGACGTGGCCAGAGAAGTAGTTGGTAGTTTCGAGTGTAGTTGTGGCTAAGCTAGAAAGGTATTCTAGTTTTGTAAGTCCAAATTATACATGAGTGCACAATTGATTTATCAATGAAAGATCTCTGAGGGGTACTGAGGCGCTCCGCGAAGAGTTTATTTCTCTTGTTTTGTGTTTCCGCTATTTCAATATATTCAGGTGTTGCTACATAAGTTTTAAATATACAAGTAGTTCATGTTCTAACACAATTGAGCGCACTATGTGGATAATACCTACGTTTCATGTGCAAATGCACATGGTCGAATAATAGTGTTAATTGGAAAATAATCATGGTCATTTGGCAATAGTATTAGGCCAAAACTTTTCTTATCTTGCCATTTAGACTATGTTTGATAGACAAATAAGTTAGCTTTTAACATATTTAGTTAACTTATAAACTATATGTATTCAAATAAGCTCCGTTTGGTCGGAGGAGCTTATTTGATAAACTTCTTTGGGTAGCTTTTCAAATAAGTTCGTTGAAATTTTTATATCAGTTAGCTTACCAGCTAATTTTATCAAACACTTTTATCATTTAAGCTAGCTTTTCAGCTATAAGTCAGAAATTATAAACTCGAAAATTACTGATGAGCTATAAGCTAACTTATCAACTAGTTTTACCAAAGCATTAGTGTTATGTATTACATTTTCTTATGTTACTAAATTCTTTAAAAAATTAATAAATTATACATATTTCATCCATCTATAATGAGTAATTTTGTCAAATTGAACTCCCCATGTTTAATGAATAAAAATTGTCACTCACATAATAGTTATCAATTATCATACTTTAAGTCGATTTTTATTAAAAGCAAAATTATAACTCCAGTTAATTATTAAATTATTCTTCTAGTTTGGACAATTAGGTTTTTCACACTCATCGAACATTCGAGAATGTGACTGTTAAAGTCTCGTGGACTCCTGGAACCATCTAGCTCCCTCTCTTCACTCCACCCCATTTTTTTTCCCACTTCAAAAACAGCCTTTATCTTCTCCATTAATCCAACATTAACAACTCAAGCCATCGCCTGTAAATTTCCAGTTTTATTTCCTAATCCCCACAGCTTAGCTTAAGCTAATCCCCCACAACACCCTTTCGAATATGGCGGACGAAGCCAAGGCCAGAGGCAACGCCGCATTCTCCGCCGGCAGCTACGACGACGCCGTTCGCCACTTCACCGAAGCTATCGCCCTAGCCCCCACCAACCACGTCCTCTACTCCAACAGATCCGCGGCCTACGCCTCCCTCGGAAAATTCTCCGAGGCACTTTCCGATGCGCAAAAGACCGTGGAGCTGAAGCCCGATTGGAGCAAAGGCTACTCACGCTTGGGCGCCGCCCACATGGGCCTCCAAAGCTACGGCGATGCCGTCTCCGCCTACAAGAAGGGCCTCGAGGTCGATCCCAGCAACGACGCCCTCAAGTCCGGGCTCGCCGATGCGGAGGCAGCTTCGGCACGCAGCTCCAGGCAGCCTCGGGGAGGGCCCGGCGCGGGCCTGTTCGGCGATGCTTTCGGGCCGGAGATGTGGGTCAAGCTGGCGAGTGACCCCGGCACGCGGGGTCTCCTCCAGCAGCCGGATTTTGTGAAGATGCTGCAGGATATTCAGAAGAACCCGAATAATTTGAACCTTTATTTGCAGGATCAGAGAGTTATGCAGGCATTGGGGGTGCTATTGAATTTGAAGTTCCAGACAAGGGACTCTGAGCAGGATGTGGAAATGCCCACGGCTTCTAATGGTGGATCTCCAGTGAGGAAGAGGCCCGCAGCAGCTCGGGCTGAGCCCGAGAAGGAGGAGAAGAGGCCAGAAAAGGAGCCTGAGCCGATGGAAGTTTCTGAGGAAGAGAGGGATAAGAAGGAGAGGAAAGCGCAGGCACAGAAAGAGAAAGAGTCTGGGAATGCTGCATACAAGAAGAAGGATTTTGAGACTGCAATTCAGCACTATTCTAAGGCAATTGAGCTAGACGATGAGGATATATCTTTCCTCACTAATCGGGCTGCCGTTTACCTCGAGATGGGCAAGGTATCTATTGTTCTTTTTAATTGCTAGTTTTTGTTGTTTTCTCTTGATGCATTTTCCCAGTTTATCTTCATAGCCTTGTGAACGTCATCTGCTGATCATGAATTTTATGGATTCATGTTAGTTATATCTAGTGAATTTGCTGTACAGATTATATTAAAGATGGGTTTAGATATTGAACTTGTTTTGCTATTAGCATTTGATCAAGCTAGGTTTACTATGCATGTAGTGACATTGTCTTGAGTAAGTTTGGTATTTTTGTATTCTTCTTAAGTTAGAACTTGTGTATGATAAGATAACAATAGATTGTCTAACTTGTCAATTGGGAGAGTAGAATATGCCTTGCACCTCTCAGTTCACATTTTCTCCGCATTTTGTAATTATTTCTGCTTTTGCAATGGAGGAAGTCTTGGTCGACTGTAAGTTATTGAGTAATTTGGAATAAATAAGCCCTTATCCCATCTTTGGTGTCACTTAGACTTGTACAATGATCAAGACTGGTAATTGACCCAATTAGAGTGAATTGGGAAAAAGAAAATGTCCTGGAATTTGAACTTCATTTCTGTAATTGCAGTACGAGGACTGCATCAAAGACTGTGACCAGGCTGTAGAAAGGGGTAGAGAACTGAGATCAGATTTCAAGATGATAGCCAGGGCCTTGACAAGAAAGGGGTCTGCCATAGTCAAGATGGCAAAGTGTTCAAAGGATTATGATCCAGCCATTGAGACCTTCCAGAAAGCTTTAACTGAGCATCGTAACCCAGACACACTGAAAAAGCTCAATGATGCTGAGAAAGCTAAGAAAGATCTAGAGCAACAGGAGTACTTTGATCCACAGATAGCCGATGAGGAGCGTGAAAAGGGTATTTGAAATGTCACTTGTTTCCTTCAGTTACTGTCCATCGTCGTTCTTTGATCATTTTTTTTTAGCTAAATATATGTTATAACGTGCTAATTGACACCGTGCTTGCCCATGAATTGTAGGTAATCAGTACTTCAAAGAGCAGAAGTACCCTGAGGCTATCAAGCACTACACAGAAGCAATTAAGAGGAACCCCAAAGATCCCAAGGTACTTTTGATGTAAACTACTTCTGATTGCATTTTTGGAGTAACGACCTTTTTTCTTTGTGTGTGTGTATGTTCTGTTTTTTGGTATATTTTGAACTCGTTGAATATGCAGGCATACAGCAATAGAGCTGCGTCTTACACGAAACTCGGGGCGATGCCTGAGGGACTCAAAGATGCTGAAAAATGCATTGAACTCGATCCAACATTCTCGAAAGGCTATACCAGGAAGGGTGCTGTCCAATTTTTCATGAAAGAGTACGAAAAAGCACTGGAGACATATCAGGAGGGACTGAAGCATGATGCCCGTAATCAAGAATTGTTAGATGGTGTTAGAAGGTAGACACACATTAATTGGTTCGATGTGTTTTTTTTTTTTTTTTTTTTTTTT
>CACSLK010020742.1:3661121-3674398 GCA_902706635.1 Striga hermonthica | reverse complement strand
TTTTTTTTTTTTTTTTATATATATATATATATATATATATATTCATATGCTTCAAATCAATCATCGCTCATCAGCAAAATTGTGACTTTCAACAATTTTAGAGATGTATATATTTTGAATCTTTTATTTGTTTAGGAAAAAAAATTGATCAATTAAAATCCCTTGAGCCAAACTACTAGATTAGTTGTTTCTATTGTTATTGACTCATTGGTGGAAAAATATACTGAGATTTGGTTTTTTTTATTTGGATTTGTGCTTTCTTGTTGATGAATTTTTCAATTTATTTTTATTTTATGGAAAATTTAGCTTGTGATATCATATAGGAAGCACTGTAGCACACAAGACACTTTATTATTATATTGTGTTGTGGTTTTTTTTATCCTTGGAGTTGGATGCCAGAAAATTGGTTTGTTATATGGCTTTGGAAAGTATTAAAATAAAGACATACATATTGTTTTTCTTGTAATTTAGGTTTGTCATTTGTGTTTAGTACTTATCATGTGCGAAATTATTTTTTGCAAGTGAAAGTACCTCAAGACATTATCTTTTGTACACAACCGACCGGACAAGTGAACTCGCAGGGCCAGACTCCGCTGGTCGACTGAGGAGAAGATCAATTGGTTGGTCGATCTGCCGTACAAGGTATTTCTTTGTCCCCTTGAAGATCCTAATTGGATCCCAACAGACTCCTTCTTGGAGCCCTAAATGGAACCATGCTATTTGGTTTTTCACATCACTATTGATGATTTTTGCTGTTAAACTCACGAACATCGGCATTGAAGGAATATACTTCTGGACATATTTGAATGAGTTGCTGCTGATGGGTGTTAGAGTTATAGACTGAGTTGTATTGTTTTGCTCTTAATTTTTTTAGTATGGTTGTTGAGTTTCTTTTCGAGGATATTGCATTTATTGTTTGTTGTTCAGTAACCCAGTGATAATTTCTTTACTCTTTGCATGCCTCTAGTCTATTGCTTGTGAATTCAGGGGACTTGGGTTGATGATGCTAAAAACTGGTTGATGGGAGTTAAAGTGGATTAAAATTCATTGGTTGTAAGAGCCCTTTATGTTTCAGCTAGGACTGTAAAATGACGAAGATGCAATATGAATTAAATGATTGTAGATTTGGATAGGAACAGTACTTCTTAAATCTGTGATATGGATGGCCTTCTATGCACTTTAATAGTGATGTAAGTTTTGAAGATTAGACATAAGGGTGTCCGGGCCTTGTATGATTTTTTGATGTGTGAGAAACATGCTAGCCTGGAACACCATTTTCAAAGTTTGTGTCCTTTGAACTGTTTTAAGTTGGTAGTGAAATAGTCTCCTTTTCTGTTTACTTATATTGTAGCAGCCAACGCATTCATATATAATAGTAAGGGTATAGGGCATAATATTGCAATACAAAACTGTGTAGCTGTGGTCTAGCTAATTTTGCATAATTTTATTTTATGCCCATTATCTTGGAAAATCCTAATCTTCACAATCTTAAAAATGCATGTAGATGAAAAGAGTACTTACATTGATCCATCCTTGTATTCAAGTTGTAATAAATATGTAGTAATAACTTTTTTTCTTCCCTTTGCCTTTTCCTTTTTTTTTTCTCCCAAATGGCCTGAGGCTTTCTACCCAACCCCTATTTATTGTTTCTTTGCATTGCTTTTAAATAAATCTTTACATGCTCATGGTGTTTTGTAGCCAGTCATAGCAAACCTCTTGCGGGTGTTTCAGTTGAGGGTGTTGGTAGGTTGTGACCTGTGAATCTGATTAATAGTTTGTCATTGATGTCTTACATTCAAAAAGCATTCAGATGTGATATATAAATTTCCTTGTATCCAGTCACAACCTTTGCTTCTATTAAACGTGATCCTTAGTTGATCGACAAAAGCAGGCCCTTACATATTTTCTAAAGCTCTTCTGTTGTTATCATACTTAACCATCTCAAATCCCAAATTGGTTAATGAGTATGCATCTTGATTATTTTCCATTATAAAAGTGCAAAATAAGCACATGGCACAGGTCTTTTCGGCTGATTTGTGGTGGCTTTGGAAAAGGGTAATGTAACAACAGTTGTTTGCATTAAAAGTGCTGGGGTCTTTATTCTGTCACAAGAGCTTAAGAACTTGGGTATCAAGTTTAATCCAGAGCCTAAAGCTATTTATAGACCATGGCCAAATCGAAAATGCCAGCACCACCCGTTTTCATGATCTTAAACCCTTCACTAAATATGCTATTAGTTTGAACAGTCTCTTTGTGGTCTTGTCTGGATAATTTGCTGTACATGGAGTACTGAAATTTGTGGAATTTATTTATTTATTGGTTTATATGTCTGCCTGTGCTATAGTTTATGCTTTATATAACATTGTTATTATTTATTTTTAGGGTTAGACTGTTGAAATATAAAGGAGATAACTAGTCTATGGTGCGTTTATGTTTAATAGATCTTGAACATACTTTCTCTGACTTTCTCTGACTGATGCTATATAGTGAAAAGCTGATGTAGATATGCTCTCAAAGCAGCAATATGATCATTATCTGTTCCAGTGATAAGAACATCGTCCACGTAGACCAACATAGCAAGGAAATCTGATCCACTCTTTTGTGTAAAAAGGCAGTGATCTTGAGCAGACTGTGAAAGGCCAAACTCCCTCAGTTTTGTGGAAAGCTCACAATTCCACTCCTGAGAAGCTTGCTTTAATCCATACAAACTTTTCACAAGTCTGCATACCTGCCCCTCAGTCCCTTTGTTGTACCCCTGTGGTAATGGGTAATTTCATGTACACTTCTTCATTTAAATGCCCATGTAGAAAGGCATTATTCACATCCAATTGCCATAAAGTCCATCCCTTCATGACGGTCATTGTTATAAACATCATTACTGTGACCAATTTAGCAACCGGAGAGAAGACATTAAAGAAATCGACACCTTCCACTTGGTTAAAGCCTTTGGCTACTAGTCTAGCCTTCAATCTCTCTATTTCACCATTTGCCTTCCTCTTAATCTTATACACCCACTTGGAACTTATAGCCTTCTCACCAGGTGGCAAATAAGTCAACTCCTAGGTTTTATTATCCTCCAAAGCTTGCTGTTCAACATTCATAGCATCTACTCAGAACTTGTTTTTCCTTGCTTGTTCATAGCTAATGGGCTCCTGTGTTGGAAGTGTGTCTATATTATAGCAGAAATAATCTTTCATCCAGCCTGGTTCCTTTCTTGTTCTTCTCACTTGATTCTCTTCTATATGTTCACTTGGAGGACTAGAATCTGGTACAACAGTCTCAAGCAAACTCGGTGACAACTCACCTGAAGGAACACGTAGTCTCGAACAGGTAGTCTCGGTGAAAACTCACATGAAGCAACAGGTAGTGGTGCACTCACTTCTGCTCCTTTTCCTCCGACATCTTATAAGGGAAAACATTGGCGACAAACTGGACATCTCTTGAGATAAACCTCTTTTTCCCCTTCCAGATCATAAAGCAAATACCCCTTGGATATCCAATGAAGACACATTTAAGTGATCTGGTTTCAAGTTTTCCCCTGGTTGGTCAACACTTGTGTTGACCGCATAAGCTAAACATTCAATGGTCTTATTCCACCGTAATCAGGCACCTTTCCAAACACCCTTGCAAAAGGTTTTTTCCAATTAAATAATGCACTAGGCAGTCTATTCATTACATGCAGTCTCGCTATTTGTATACATGAGAGCATTTTATGCAAGACAAAAACGACACCGTATACAAAGGTATACTAAAACGCACACCTGACGTTCCCTAAGCCACTTAACAAACACACAAACATGCTTCTATTAGTTATAAACACCACAAAACAGCGACTAAGGAAAAGTAATATGCATAACAGAAATTTGAACACAAATTTCTACAAAAATTAAAGGAAGGAAAGAAATTGGGTTACGATGCCGGAAAACGTTACCGTCTACTTTCTTTTGCTCCTCCGTAGCCATTTTGGAGAGCACTGTTCCTCTTTTCGTTCTAATAATCAAAATTGCAGAATTACATAAAAACGTCAAGTAGCAAGGACAAAAACTTCAGTCGTATCAATGTAGAGTTACCAGTAGATTATAGATAACCTTTTGCTTTACCTCTTCAATTTTCACCCTCTCACATTCATCTACAGCCTCACGGTTATCCCATTCTTTGCTCCAAGAAAGCGTCCTTTTTTGTTCTCCAGCTCCAAGATCAGGGAAACTCGCTCAATGTGTTGCAACATCCTTGTCTCTGAGACGAAAAATTAAATGTATAGTGGTATAGAAACCAACATTAATTGTAGCTAATTAAAATTCAAACTACAACAACCACGACCATAAGTAAGCACATTCGGTCTCAATTTTCAGTCTGTGGACAAATATCAACATGCTAAAAATAAATATTAAAGCTACAAGGGAGACTTGATGACACTTACCATTGTCGAATCCATAATCAAATCGCTCCTCAGGAAAGTCTGTTTTTGAATGCAATAGCTTCAGTTGTTCCCGAACATGCCCAAGACTACTTATCACCTTATTCTCAACAATGAGATTATGCGACTTTAAGACCTCTAGTTGGTAATTATTCAGAAGATCTGTTGTCGCCAATAACGATAATGTCTTCCATCTTTTTGCGAGCAAATCAAGCTCGGTGTTGTAGACATGGGGTACGTACTCAAATGATTCGCCGCAAACTTGTTCGAACCGCGAAAATCTTAAGCTCTCAGGCAAATAAGACAGCCACTTCAGTATCGATCTGTATGTTTGGGAGAGCTGACGTTCTTGCCCAATCGATATGTTGCATCTACCAAGCTGGAAGAGCTAAGTGTAAGTTTTTCCTTATTACCATACTCTGTTGTGATATAAAGTGTGCGCTAGTTGCTCAGAACATCAACTTTATTTGCATTAGGAAAATCGAACTTGTCCATATCGGAATTCGAAGCGAGAGTCAGCTTCCAAATGCCGTCGAAAGTCTTATAAGCCACCAGGTAAATGTCTGATGAACGAAATTTCAGCACCAATTTTTTGGAGCAGCTCAGTTCCACCAGCACATCGTGCTAAGAAATTTCACGAGGTAAAATAGGTATGCCACCAATTAATCCATCAGTAACTATAGATCTTATGTTTCTTAGAAAATTAGAATAAGCGCTCTTTTTCAGGGATTCCACTGTGAATATTAATGGAGACATTTTGAATTTCGAGAAATTTAGATTAGATATTACTTGATATTTTGCCGGTCGGAAACATGAGACGGAGCGTTGCCGTGCTGTGCAGAGTTGCAGAGAGTTTGCAGATTTAAAGTCTCTGATGGATTAATTGGGAGTATACCGATTTTACCTCGTGAAATTTCTTACCATGATGTTCTAGTGAACTGAGCTCTCAAAAGAGCTCTTGCTGAAATTCCGGTCGTCGAATTTATACCTTGTGGCTTACAAGGCTTTCGATGGAAGATGGAAGTTAATCCTTGCTTCGAATTCAGATAATGAATGGTTCGATTTTCTCAGTTCTCAGGCAAATAGATTAGGCGTTATGAGCAACTACCACACCATGTTTACCACGGCAGGCTATCATACTAAGGAAAAACTTACACTAAGTTCTTACAGTTTAATAGAAGCAGCATATCGATTGGGTAAGGACGTCAACGCTCCCAATGATAGCCAAATCAATATTACAGTTCCTATATTATATTCCCGAGTGTTCGCGATTTACGAGGTTCGAACAAATTTGTAGGAAATCTTCTGACTATGTTCCACATGTTTATACCACCGAGCTCGATTCCCTCGTAAAAAGCTGGAAACAATTATCGATACTCGCTGCAACAAATATGCCGAGTGATTACCAACCAAAGGTCTTAACGTTGCGTAATCTCATTGTTGATAATGAAATGATAAATACTCTCGGGCATGTTCGGGAACAACTTAAACTTCTGCATTCAAAAACAGACTTGCCTGAAGAGCGATTTGACTGCGGATCAGAGCGGGATTTCGGCAATGGTTAGTCTCATGAAGTATCCCTTTTATCTTTAACATTTATTTATAAAGTAACTATAAATCAGTATCATGTTGACTGAAGGAAAATTGGGATGTCGTGGATAGCAGTTTGGATTTTACTTAACTACAATTAATGTTGGTTTACCATTATAACTTGAATTTTCGGTCTCAGAAACAAGGATGTTGAAACACATTGAGCGAGTTCCCTGATGTTGGAGCTGGAGATCAAAAAATGGCCGCTTTCTTGGAATAAAGAATTGAACAACCATGAGGCTGTAGCTGAACCTGAGAGGGTGAAAATTGAAGAGGGTGAAAATTGAAGAGGTAAAGCGAGCAAAAGTTAATCTACTGTTAACTATACATTGATAACGACTGTAGTATTTGTCCTCGCTAATGTACAGTGTTGACATGTGCATGCAGATGGAGTTTTTCGTGCAGATGATTTTTCTTATTTCAGCTTTTGTTTTTATTAAGAAGGTGCTGGTCACTTACTTAGTCGTGCCACGCTTTTCTTATTAATATTATGTTTTTCGTTTTCTTTTATTTCCTCTACACGTGTTGCTTTGTGATAGGGCACGTTTTAGCTGAGGGGTTTTTTGTACCTCAGGTCGTTTTCTTCATGTGTGAGCTAGCTTGAATGAAAATGGTGTTACAAAAAATTATTTCGGTTCTATTATTTTAGATATTCTGGTTTATTTGACGTCAGACTGTGTGCACGTGCTTATACTTTCTTGACGTAATGACATCTGCAATTTTGCTTATGAGAATGACAAGAAGAACAATGCTCTCCAAATGGCTACGGAGGAGCAAAAGAAAGTAGACGGTAACATTTTCTGGCATCGTAAATTTTCTTTCCTTTAATTTTTTGATTTATTACGTTGTAGATCGTTAGTAGCTCAATGTGTGTGATAGGTGGTAATAAGTTGCTTGGTGTGAAATGTAGGTAATCAGCATTCTGAAGAGCAGAGGTATGATGAGGCCATCAAGCTCTGCACAGAAGCAATTACGAGGAACCGAAAAAAAAAGCAAATGTACTCGAGTCCTGAAAATTACTCTAGGAATGAACGTTTAAAATAAACGACCTCTTTTTTTGCGTAATTCGATTTCTTGAACTTGAATGTGCAGGCTTATAGCAACTGAGCTGCCTGCTACACCAAATTGGAGCATATCTGAAGGGACTCGATGATGCTGCAAAATTGCATTAAATTGGCTCCCAAATTCTGTAAAGGTTACATTTGAAAATGTGTTGTCCACATGCTTATGGAAGACTATGAAGAGGCCTTGGAAACTTATCAGGAGGGGTTGAAGCATGTTACTTGCTACAAGGAATTTAATGCAATTTCCAGCATCGAGTCCCTTCAGATATGCTCCAATTTTGCAGGCAGCTCGGTTTCTATAAACCTGCACATTCAAGTTCAAGAAATCGAATTACGCAAAAAAAAAGGTCATTTATTTTAAACGTTCATTCCCAGAGTAATTTTCAGGACTCGAGTACATTTGTTTTTTTTCAGTTCCTCGTAATTGCTTCTGTGCAGAGCTTGATGGCCTCATCATACCTCTGTTATTCAGAATGCTGATTACCTACATTTCACACCAAGCAACTTATTACCACCTATCACACACATTGAGCAACTAACGATCTACAACGTAATATTCACAAAATTAAAGGATTAAAAGAAAATTTACGATGCCGGAAAACGTTACCGTCTACTTTCTTTTGCTCCTCCGTAGCCATTTGGAGAGCATTGTTCTTCTTGTCATTCTAATAATCAAAATTGCAAACATCATTACGTCAATAAAGTATAAGCACGTGCACACAGTCTGACGTCAAATAAACCAGAATATCTAAAATAAAAGAACCGAAATAATTTTCTGTAACACCATTTTCATTCAAGCTAGCTCACACATGAAATGTTCAGATCTACAAAACGAAGAAGACGATCTGAGGTACAAAAGAACCCCTCAGCTAAAACGTGCTCTATCCTCATGAATTGTTAGTTGATGCTCGGAGGTAGACACATCCAAATCCTCACGAAAAATGCATTTTAATTGTTTTTTGATCTTTTTAGTTATCCTGTGCAGGTGTGTAGAGCAGATAAACAAGGCCAGCCGTGGAGGGTTTAGCCCAGAGGAGTTGAAAGAGAGACATGTTTGATGATATACTTTCGTTTTGGCTAAGCTATATCTCAGACTTGATAGTTGTCTAAAACATTATTTTAGGATAAGGCAATGCAGAACATCATTACACAGATCAGTAATGAGTCAGGTATTGGAGGTCACAACAAATTTATGGATGTCCTCTTTGCTGTAATAATCGAGCTGGTGTTCATTAAATCCAATCTTGAATTCTGTCAGAGTAGGTGCTAGTTGATGTGCAAGAGAATCCAAAGGTTGCACAGGCACACACATGAAGAATCTTCTGGTCATGAACAAAATACAGAAACTCATCAATGCAGGATTTTTTCAAATGAGATACAGTATAGCAAGAAAGAGGGCTTTTTTTTTTTTTTTTTCTTATGGGAGTCTTTGTTTTAGCCGTTTCTCAAAATTTTATTGTTGGCTTCTTGCTTTTATGCCCGAATCTCCGAAAGTTGAATCCAAATGTTTAAATGAGAATGAGACAAGTATGTAACTCTCTTACATATTTGATTCCAATCCTTGATTCCAATCCTTAGTGTGTGAGACGTGTATATGAATGTGTTTGATGTGTGAGCATTTGTGAGAGTTTTGTGTGATGTTATGGGCATTATGAATGTGTTTGGTGTGTGAGCATTTGTGAGAGTTTTGTGTGATGTTATGGGCATTTTAACGAGTACAATCGTAAGTCTAAGTATTATAGTTGTGGCATAACTTCTTCTATTTTCTTTATAGTATAGGTATCAACATATTACTTAATTGAACGTGTTACTTATATACATTGAAACAAATAACTGTTATCACATTATTACGGAAATTATAAATTACATACAATGATCATTACATTAGCCATGCAAATACATTTTTCCTACAAAACTAAGATTGATACTTAGTTTGACAATAAACAACGGTAATTTGCTTTTACTAGGCCAACAAAAGTTTATCTTATCCATCTCCACAAGTTTGCACATCTCCACAAGTTTTCTCATCCTTTCCCTGAATGCACCTCTGGCTGCCAGCTGGAATGCCAGCACACTTGAGTCGACATCGTGATACGACCCATCGACCAAGACTGCACAAACTCCGACAACAGGGAAACCCGCCAGCACACCATTTGACATGCATTCTTCCAATCCTTTCATGACACCTGGAATGTACTCTTTCGTTACAACTCCTCCTTTAATCTCACTTTTGAACTCGTAACCAGTTCCGCCCTCAAGAGGCTCGAACCTGATGCTGACCTCAGCGAATTGACCACCGCCTCGCGACGGTTTCCTGTGGACATACTTTACTTGACTTCTGTGAACCGGAAAATGCTCTCACAGTAGTTGACTTGGGGTGCTCCCACATTCGCCTCCACCTTTTTTACAAATATTTATATATGCAGTAAAAATAATATATCATAGATTATATATATATATATATATATGATATTGCGACCATAGAGAATTTTTAAGAGTGTGTCAAATAATAATAATGTGTATATATATGTGATATTGTGACCATAGAGAATTTTTACAAATATTTATATATGTGATATTGCGACCATAGAGAATTTTTAAGAGTGTGTCAAATAATAATAATGTAAAAGGTTTATCTACAATAACTAGAAATGATGAACAAGATTTAGAGAAGAAACATACCTTATATTCCCTCTTGAGCCTATCAACAATAATCTCGAGGTGCAATTCTCCCATTCCTTCGATAACTGTTTGATTGGTCTCTTCATCTCTCGAAAAGTGGAAAGACAGGTCCTCTTGAGCTAGCTTAAGCAACCCAACTGCCATCTTATCGATATCGGCCTTAGTCTTTGGCTCGATTGCAACCTTAATCACAGGGTCAATGCCGCCTGAATATCCTCCATACTGTTCGCATGCATTTCAAGGAGTCTCCCAATCCTCTCCTTCTTCCCTTTATTCGCGTTCAACACATAAGACAAGGCATCAAGCTTCCCCGAGTAAACCCGGACGAACGTAAGAGACCCCACGAAAGGATCACTCATAATCTTGAAAGCCAAACCAGCAAAAGTCTCGTCATCACTCGTTGCCCTCTTGATCACCAACTTGGGATCCTCCGGGTCTGTTCCCTTCATAGGCGGTAAATCAATGGGGGACGGCAAGAAATCCACGATTGCATCCAAAAGCGGATGAACCCCTTTATTCTTGAAAGTCGATCCGCATAAAACCGGAACAAAGCTAGCCGAGAGCGTGCCTTGCCCGATCAACTTCTTCACCGCACCGTCATCCGGCTCGATCCCTTCAAGATAACCCTCCATGGCCATATTATCCAGCTCGACTACTGTCTCGATCATCTGGGCCCGCCTGAGAAAATCATGCTATGAGTGTTAGCAGAGGGACTTTGATGATTTTCATCAACATCATCAGGTCCCAGAGCAATTACATCAACGTTGTCAGGTAAGAAAATGATCGTTGTATGATTAACTCACAGAACCGAAGAAGTTAAATTCACATTATTCATCCTGTCACCAGCATTCGCAAAGGAAAAATCATACAAAGGCTATATAGTTTAGCTCAATTTACTTGCTCAGTCTGCTGTCTTTGATGATTTTCATAAAAATAATCATTTGGGTTATACCAAACAGACACAAGTCACACAATCATTACTCCATCATGAGCTAGACAGAAGCAAAATGCAAGCTACAATCAACTCCATTCAAATCCCAGACTTAGCTAAGCCTCCACCTCCTAAAGCATTTCAATTTGAATGAAAAATCATCTACTAAACAATAAAACAACAAGATTAACATCGACACCCAGAAAGCGACTCGATTGCCGGAATAACAAAAACACAAATTTGCCAACAGGAACATAACAACAAAATACAAAAAAAATTAGAAAAGGGGTGTGATCGAATTTTACCAGCAGCCACTGCACAGACATCAAATTTCATTCTTTGCTGTTTGTTTTGCAAAGCTGAGAGCCTCGCAGCAGTAGAACAGAGCCTCAGGCTCCCGAGAAAAGAGGAAGATAGAGCTCGAACCCTCTGAGAAGAATAACTCCACTTACGGCGTCGTGGAGAGTGAGAGGCCGCGGCCAAAGGTCTTCTCGGAGAACCATTAAGTTGCAGACAGCGTTGGACGACAAATTCATCATCGACTCAGTCGATACAACCGCCATGTTTCCTAATCTCCACACACACAGTGGCACACACTAGTGTGTGAATGTTCTCAAAACCGGACCGGTCATCGAACCGGTAAAGCTATTGGTTCAATGGTTCAGTGGTCGGACCAATGGTCGAACCGGTCGAACCGGTTTAACAAATATATATTTTATTTATTTATTTTATATGTAATAATATATAATTGCATATATTTTTATCATTAGTTTTATAGTATATAATGACATTTTTCTATATAAAAAATAATTATATTTATTTTTTATCATTGCTATTATATGTGTAATATAAAATTGTATATATTTTTATCATTATCAAATTAAATATTGAAGTGTTAAACTTATTTTAAATTACAAAATTGAAATAACAATATAATATATCTGACTTTATTTTGTTTCTTTTATGTTGGGCTTTTAGACTTTACTATTCATTTTGGTTACTATGAAAATTGGTGCATTGCAGAGGTTTGTTAAGAAGAAAAAGAAAAAAAATTAGTCCAAACATATAAGTGTTGTTGCTTTAGTCTAAGCGTACATATAAAAAATAAAAAAAAAAAATAAAAAATGGCCAAATGAATGCGGTGGGCTTTTTAAAAGCAAAAACGAAGGCAAGAAAATATTACAAAATGCTGGGAACTAAGAATCCCACATCGACTATAAACTAAAGAATAAAAGCAATAAAATGCTATATAAGGTTGGCACAATATTGATTCACCATATTCCCACATCGAGTGAGAAAGACAAATATGACACAAACAATGGCTATAAATAATGGACAACTTCAACTTTTATGTTTATTAAAATTAAAATTAAAATATAATAAAATGAAATGGAATAAAATGATTTATCAATTAAGTCCAAATTTAAAAACCGTTAACCCGATTGGACCGCAACCGGTATACCGGTTTCACCGGTTTGGGCGGTCTGTAACCGATTTTGAGTTCAGCCGGTTTAAAGTCTCAAACCGAACCGGATTACTTGCTGGTTAACGGTTGAACCGGTTCAACCGGCCGGTCCTGTCCGGTTCTTATAACTATGGTGTTTACTGCTCTTGGGCTGGTGAAGGGATTGAAACTGTGGAAAGTCGCGTGAAGGGATAACGAGAAAGGAATTAAAGATTGGGTTTTTTTTTTTGAATGATGGCAAAATAAAAATTTTGTGGACGAAAATAAATTGAAAGTTTTTTTTTTTTTTGATAAATTGATAATAATTTGTTTCATCAATCTTTTTGTTGATAAACAAAAAGGGGCTTATGTGACTCGATTTGTTTCGTCAAGGCCTAAGTTTGAATTTGTTCAAGATTCGTTAGATTTACATGTATGTATTTAATTGGGATTTATAAAGATTTTTAAAAACTTTTTAGGACTTTAGAAATCCTGGTGTATTTAATTTAGATTTCTCAAGACTTTTAAAAGTCTTGAGGTATTCAATTAGGATTTTAAAAAGTCTTACGAAATTCAGGTGTATTTAACTAATTTAAGGTTAGGATTTATAAGGACTTTTTAAGATTTGCTGGGATTTCTAAAGAAAAAAACATGTAGGAAATCCCACTACAAATCCCACCTTTAGACTTGGTATTTTATATGATTCTTTTAAAATCTGAAAATCCTCAAAAATCTTAAATCTTAAAAAGTCTTTAAATGTCACTCGAATTCCGAAACGAATACACCACATAATTCTGAACTTTTGTCATATATTAGCCTGTTAAAGTTGATGAACAATATTTTCTGGCACTCAGAAGTATCCACGTCACCCAAAATTCCAAGCTCACAAGTCACAAGCCATGAAGGCAAGCGAAATCTGGAGGAAACGTCAATATCTTTGTGGGCTTTTCTTTTTTTGTTTTTGGGAATTGTTTTGTACGATGGTCTGGCCCTCATCAGAGGTCCAAAACTAAATGGGAAATTTACACACATGTGCCATGTATCAGACATATTTTTAAAATTACGGTTTCATGAATCTTTTATCAATATTGTATTTTATGGATAACCATTTTCAAATATACGATTTCTTTAACGTTTCCAAACATAAGA
>CACSLK010020742.1:3631008-3655714 GCA_902706635.1 Striga hermonthica | reverse complement strand
CTTTCCATTTCTCCTTATTTGGGCAGGTTTCCACGCATTGTGAACAGATTGTATTTTGATTTTTTTTTTTTTGGTAAGATTTTGTGTGTGGTATAGGCAGCCACAGAGGTGATGATAAACTCGGTGGAGCCAATTCTCGAGCAATATATATGCAGGCAATTTTGTCTTCTATCAAGTTTTCCAAGCTGATTCTAGGGACTGGCGCCACAACTCTCAGGTCATACAATGTTGCTAAGTCCATGCATTTCACATGTATAAAAAGCAACATTCACATTTTTATAAAAGCGTTCATTTCTCTATTTATTTGTCTTTTTTTTTTATTATGAAGAATTGCATTATATAATAATTCTTTTTATTAGCATTAAATAAAATGTAGCAGTTTGTATGTGAGTACTATAAGTGATATTTATTATTATAAAATTTAAAATTTGTGCTCGAAAGTCTTATAAGCCACCAGTGATGAACGAAATTTCAGCACCAATTTTTTGGAGCAGCTCAGTTCCACCAGCACATCGTGCTAAGAAATTTCACGAGGTAAAATAGGTATGCCACCAATTAATCCATCAGAAACTATAGATCTTATGTTTCTTAGGAAATTAGAATAAGCGCTCTTTTTCGGGGATTCCACTGTGAATATTAATGGAGACATTTTGAATTTCGAGAAATTTAGATTAGATATTACTTGATATTTTGCCGGTCGGAAACATGAGACGGAGCATCGCCGTGCTGTGCAGAGTTGCAGAGAGTTTGCAGATTTAAAGTAAGTCTCTGATGGATTGATTGGGAGTATACCGATTTTACCTCGTGAAATTTCTTACCATGAGTTCTAGTGAACTGAGCTCTCAAAAGAGCTAAATTCCGGTCGTCGAATTTATACCTTGTAGCTTACAAGGCTTTCGATGGAAGATGAAAGTTAATCCCTGCTTCGAATTCAGATAATGAAAGGTTCGATTTTCTCAGTTCTCAGGCAAATAGAGTAGGCGTTATGAGCAACTACCACACCATGTTTACCATGGCAGGCTATCATACTAAGGAAAAACTTACACTAAGTTCTTACAGTTTAATAGAAGCAGCATATCGATTGGGTAAGGACGTTAACGCTCCCAATGATATAGCCAAATCAATATTACAGTTCCTATATTATATTCCCGAGAGTTCGCGATTTACGAGGTTCGAACAAATTTGCAGGAAATCTTTTGACTATGTTCTACATGTCTATACCACCGAGCTCGATTCCCTCGTAAAAAGCTGGAAACAATTATCTATACTCGCTGCAACAGATATGCCGAGTGATTACCAACCAAAGGTCTTAACGTTGCGTAATCTCATTGTTGATAATGAAATGATAAATACTCTCGGGCAGGTTCGGGAGATCGATTTGACTGCGGATCAGAGCGGGATTTCGGCAATGGTTAGTCTCATGAAGTATCCCTTTTATCTTTAACATTTATTTATGAAGTAACTATAAATCAGTATCATGTTGACTTATCATGTTGACTGAAAGAAAATTGGGATGTCGTTGTTAGCAGCTTGGATTTTACTCAACTACAATTAATGTTGGTTTACCATTATAACTTGAATTTTCGGTCTCAGAAACAAGGATGTTGAAACACATTGAGCGAGTTCCCCTGATGTTGGAGCTGATGTTGGAGCTGGCCGCTTTCTTGGAATAAAGAATTGAACAACCATGAGGCTGTAGCTGAACCTGAGAAGGTGAAAATTGAAGAGGTAAAGCGAGCAAAAGTTAATCTACTGTTAACTATACAGTCGTATACATTGATACGACTGTAGTTTTTGCCCTCGCTAATGCACAGTGTTGACATGTGCATGCAGATGGAGTTTTTCGTGCAGATGATTTTTCTTATTTCAGCTTTTGTTTTTATTAAGAAGGTGCTGGTCACTTACTTAGTCGTGCCACGCTTTTCTTATTAATATTCTGTTTTTCGTTTTCTTTTATTTCTTCTACACGTGTTGCTTTGTGATAGGGCACGTTTTAGCTGAGGGGTTCTTTTGTACCCCAGGTCGTCTTCTTCATTTTGTAGATCTGAACATTTCATGTGTGAGCTAGCTTGAATAAAAATGGTGTTACAGAAAATTATTTCGGTTCTTTTATTTTAGATATTCTGATTTATTTGACGTCAGACTGTGTGCACGTGCTTATACTTTCTTGACGTAATGACGTCTGCAATTTTGATTATTAGAATGACAAGAAGAACAATGCTCTCTAAATGGCTACGGATGAGCAAAAGAAAGTAGACGGTAACGTTTTCCGGCATCGTAAATTTTCTTTACTTTAATTTTGTGAATCATTACGTTGTAGATCGTTAGTAGCTCAATGTGTGTGATAGGTGGTAATAAGTTGCTTGGTGTGAAATGTAAGTAATCAACATTCTGAAGAGCAGAGGTATGGCGAGGCCATCAAGCTCTGCACAGAAGCAATTACGAGGAACCGAAAAAAAGCAAATGTACTCGAGTCCTGAAAATTACTCTGGGAATGAACGTTTAAAATAAACGACCTTTTTTTTTTGCGTAATTCGATTTCTTGAACTTGAATGTGCAGGCTTATAGCAACCGAGCTGCCTGCTACACCAAAATTGGAGCATATCTGAAGGGACTCGATGATGCTGTAAATTGCATTAAATTGGCTCCCAAATTCTGTAAAGGTTACATTTGAAAAGGTGTTGTCCACATGCTTATGGAAGACTATGAAGAGGCCTTGGAAACTTATCAAGAGGGGTTGAAGCATGTTACTTGCTACAATTCCTAGCAAGTAACATGCTTCAACCCCTCTTGATAAGTTTCCA
Organism: Striga hermonthica; assembly: GCA_902706635.1. Lineage (NCBI taxonomy): Eukaryota > Viridiplantae > Streptophyta > Magnoliopsida > Lamiales > Orobanchaceae > Striga > Striga hermonthica. The sequence continues at coordinate 3,652,910 of CACSLK010020742.1, read as the reverse complement.
AGGCCTCTTCATAGTCTTCCATAAGCATGTGGACAACACCTTTTCAAATGTAATCTTTACAGAATTTGGGAGCCAATTTAATGCAATTTCCAGCATCATCGAGTCCCTTCAGATATGCTCCAATTTTGGTGTAGCAGGCAGCTCGGTTGCTATAAGTCTGCACATTCAAGTTCAAAAAATCAGATTACGCAAAAAAAGAGGTCGTTTATTTTAAACATTCATTCCCAGAGTAATTTTCAGGATTCAAGTACATTTGCTTTTTTTTGGTTCCTCGTAATTGCTTCTGTGCAGAGCTTGATGGCCTCATCATACCTCTGCTCTTCAGAATGCTGATTACCTACATTTCACACCAAGCAACTTATTACCACCTATCACACACATTGAGCTACTAACGATCTACAACGTAATGATTCACAAAATTAAAGTAAAGAAAATTTACGATGCCGGAAAACGTTACCGTCTACTTTCTTTTGCTCCTCCGTAGCCATTTGGAGAGGATTGTTCTTCTTGTCATTCTAATAATCAAAATTGCAGACGTCATTACGTCAAGAAAGTATAAGCACGTGCACACAGTCTGACGTCAAATAAACCAGAATATCTAAAATAAAAGAACCGAAATAATTTTCTGTAACACCATTTTCATTCAAGCTAGCTCACACATGAAATGTTCAAATCTACAAAATGAAGAAGACGACCTCGGGTACAAAAGAACCCCTCAGCTAAAACGTGCCCTATCACAAAGCAACACGTGTAGAGGAAATAAAAGAAAACGAAAAACAGAATATTAATAAGAAAAGCGTGGCACGACTAAGTAAGTGACCAGCACCTTCTTAATAAAAACAAAAGCTGAAATAATAAAAATCATCTGCACGAAAAACTCCATCTGCATGCACATGTCAACACTGTGCATTAGCGAGGGCAAAAACTACATTCGTATCAATGTATACGACTGTATAGTTAACAGTAGATTAACTTTTGCTCGCTTTACCTCTTCAGTTATCACCCTCTCAGGTTCAGCTACAGCCTCATGGTTGTTCAATTCTTTATTCCAAGAAAGCGGCCATTTTTTGTTGTCCAGCTCCAACATCAGGGGAACTCGCTCAATATGTTTCAACATCCTTGTTTCTGAGACCGAAAATTCAAGTTATAATGGTAAACCAACATTAATTGTAGTTGAGTAAAATCTAAGCTGGTATCAACGACATCCCAATTTTCCTTCAGTCAACATGATCATGTTGACTGATTTATATATATTTCATAATTAAATGTTAAAGATAAAAGGGATACTTCATGAGACTAACCATTGCCGAAATCCCGCTCTGATCCGCAGTCAAATCGCTCTTCAGGCAAGTCTGTTTTTGAATGCAAAAGTTTAAGTTGTTCCCGAACCTGCCCGAGAGTATTTATCATTTCATTATCAACAATGAGATTACGCAACGTTAAGACCTTTGGTTGGTAATTACTCGGCATACCTGTTGCAGCGAGTATAGATAATTGTTTCCAGCTTTTTACGAGGGAATCGAGCTCGGTGGTATAGACATGTAGAACATAGTCAAAAGATTTCCTGTAAATTTGTTCGAACCTCGTAAATCGCGAACTCTCGGGAATATAATATAGGAACTGTAACATTGATTTGGCTACAATTAATGTTGGTTTCTATACCACTATACATTTAATTTTCCGTCTCAGAGACAAGGATGTTGCAACATATTGAGCGAGTTTCCCTGATCTTGGAGTTGGAGAACAAAGAAGGGACGCTTTCTTGGAGCAAAGAATGGGATAACCGTGAGGCTGTAGATGAATGTGAGAGGGTGAAAATTGAAGAGGTAAAGCAAAAGGTTATCTATAATCTACTGGTAACTCTACATTGATACGACTGAAGTTTTTGTCCTTGCTACTTGACGTTTTTATGTAATTCTGCAATTTTGATTATTAGAACGGAAAGAGGAACAGTGCTCTCCAAAATAGCTACGGAGGAGCAAAAGAAAGTAGACGGTAACGTTTTCCGGCATCGTAACCCAATTTCTTTCCTTCCTTTAATTTTTGTAGAAATTTGTGTTCAAATTTCTATTATGCATATTACTTTTCCTTAGTCGCTGTTTTGTGGTGTTTATAACTAATAGAAGCATGTTTGTGTGTTTGTTAAGTGGCTTAGGGAACGTTAGGTGTGCGTTTTAGTATACCTTTGTATACAGTGTCGTTTTTGTCTTGCATAAAATGCTCTCATGTATACAAATAGCGAGACTGCATGTAATGAATAGACTGCCTAGTGCGTTACTTAATTGGAAAAAACCTTTTGCAAGGGTGTTTGGAAAGGTGCCTGATTATAGTGGAATAAGACCACAAATTCTTTCGAAGTCCAAGGAAATGAAATTTGAAAATGGAACAACCTTCGATGGTTATATTGGTATCCAAAGTACAAACGAGATGGATGATATTCCCTTCATTCTTCCTCTATGTTGTTTACGGAATCTAGTTCTTTTGGGGTTATAGTGGATGATACTGATAATAATGATCCACATAAAAGGGCTGCGTAGCCTAATATCATCATACTTACGTGCATTATTAGCCATTCTTTGAATGTTTAGCTTATGGAAGACTATGAAGAGGCCTTGGAAACTTATCAGGGGGGGTTGAAGCATGTTACTTGCTAGGAATTTGTAGCAAGTAACATGTTTCAACCCCTCTTGATAAGTTTCCAAGGCCTCTTCATAGTCTTCCATAAGCATGTGGACAACACATTTTCAAATATAACCTTTACAGAATTTGGGAGCCAATTTAATGAAATTTACAGCATCATCGAGTCCCTTCAGATATGCTCCAATTTTGGTGTAGCAGGCAGCTCGGTTGCTATAAGCCTGCACATTCAAGTTCAAGAAATCGAATTACGCAAAAAAAAAGGTCGTTTATTTTAAACGTTCATTCCCAGAGTAATTTTCAGGACTCGAGTACATTTGCTTTTTTCGGTTCCTCGTAATTGCTTCTGTGCAGAGCTTGATGGCCTCATCATACCTCTGCTATTCAGAATGCTGATTATCTACATTTCACACCAAGCAACTTATTACCACCTATCACACACATTGAGCAACTAACGATCTACAACGTAATGATTCACAAAATTAAAGGATGGAAAGAAAATTTACGATGCCGGAAAACGTTACTGTCTACTTTCTTTTGCTCCTCCGTAGCCATTTGGGAGCATTGTTCTTTTTGTCATTCTAATAATCAAAATTGCAAACGTCATTACGTCAATAAAGTATAAGCACGTGCACACAGTCTGACGTCAAGTAAACCAGAATATCTAAAATAAAAGAACCGAAATAATTTTCTGTAACACCATTTTCATTCAAGCTAGCTCACAGATGAAATGTTCAGATATACAAAACGAAGAAGACGATCTGAGGTACAAAAGAACCCCTCAGCTAAAACGTGCCCTATCCTCACGAATTGTTAGTTGATGCTCGGAGGTAGACACATCCAACGCTCACAAAAAATGCATTTTAATTGTTTTTTGATCTTTTTAGTTATCCTGTGCAGGTGTGTAGAGCAGATAAACAAGGCCAGCCGTGGAGGGTTTAGCCCAGAGGAGTTGAAAGAGAGACATGTTTGATGATATACTTTCGCTTTGGCTAAGCTATATCTCAGACTTGATAGTTGTTGAAAATATTATTTCAGGATAAGGCAATGCAGAACATCATTACACAGATCAGTAATGAGTCAGGTATTGGAGGTCACAACAAATTTATGGATGTCCTCTTTGCTGTAATAATCGAGCTGGTGTTTATTAAATCCAATCTTGAATTCTGTCAGAGTAGGTGCTAGTTGATGTGCAAGAGAATCCAAAGGCTGCACAGGCACACACATGAAGAATCCTCTGGTCATGAACAAAATACATAAACTCATCAATGCAGGATTTTTTCAAATGAGATACAGTATAGCAAGAAAGATGGGGTTTTTTTTTTTTTTTTCCTATGGGAGTCTTTGTTTTAGCCGTTTCTCAAAATTTTACTGTTGGCTTCTTGCTTTTATGCCCGAATCTCTGAAAGTTGAATCCAAATGTATAAATGAGAATGAGACAAGTATGTAACTCTCTGACATATTTGATTCCAATCCTTGATTCCAATCCTTAGTGTGTGAGCATTTGTGAGAGTTTTGTGTGATGTTATGGGCATTTTAACGAGTACAATCGTAAGTCTAAGTATTATAGTTGTGGCATAACTTCTTCTATTTTCTTTATAGTATAGGTATCAACATATTACTTAATTGAACGTGTTACTTATATACATTGAAACAAATAACTGTTATCACATTATTACGGAAATTATAAATTACATACAATGATCATTACATTAGCCATGCAAATACATTTTTCCTACAAAACTAAGATTGATACTTAGTTTGACAATAAACAACGGTAATTTGCTTTTACTAGGCCAACAAAAGTTTATCTTATCCATCTCCACAAGTTTGCACATCTCCACAAGTTTTCTCATCCTTTCCCTGAATGCACCTCTGGCTGCCAGCTGGAATGCCAGCACACTTGAGTCGACATCGTGATACGACCCATCGACCAAGACTGCACAAACTCCGACAACAGGGAAACCCGCCAGCACACCATTTGACATGCATTCTTCCAATCCTTTCATGACACCTGGAATGTACTCTTTCGTTACAACTCCTCCTTTAATCTCACTTTTGAACTCGTAACCAGTTCCGCCCTCAAGAGGCTCGAACCTGATGCTGACCTCAGCGAATTGACCAGTGCCTCCCGCCGGTTTCCTGTGGACATACTTTACTTGACTTCTGTGAACCGGGAAATGCTCTCCCAGTAGTTGACTTGGGGTGCTCCCACATTCGCCTCCACCTTTTTTTACAAATATTTATATATGCAGTAAAAATTATATATCATAGATTATATATATATATGTGATATTGCGACCATAGAGAATTTTTACGAGTGTGTCAAATAATAATAATGTAAAAGGTTTATCTACAATAACTAGAAATGATGAACAAGATTTAGAGAAGAAACAGACCTTATATTCCCTCTTGAGCCTATCAACAATAATCTCAAGGTGCAACTCTCTTATTCCTTCGATAACTGTTTGATTGGTCTCTTCATCTCTCGAAAAGTGGAAAGACAGGTCTTCTTGAGCTAGCTTAAGCAACCCAACTGCCATCTTATCGATATCGGCCTTAGTCTTTGGCTTGATTGCAACCTTAATCACAGGGTCAATGCCGCCTGAATATCCTCCATACTGTTCGCATGCATTTCAAGGAGTCTCCCAATCCTCTCCTTCTTCCCTTTATTCGCGTTCAACACTTAAGACGAGGCATCAAGCTTCCCCGAGTAAACCCGGACGAACGTAAGAGACCCCACAAAAGGATCACTCATAATCTTGAAAGCCAAACCAGCAAAAGTCTCGTCATCACTCCCTGCCCTCTCGATCACCAACTTGGGATCCTCCGGGTCTGTTCCCTTCATAGGCGGTAAATCAATGGGGGACGACAAGAAATCCACGATGGCATCCAAAACTGGATGAACCCCTTTATTCTTGAAAGCCGATCCGCATAAAACCGGAACAAAGCTAGCCGAGAGCGTGCCTTGCCCGATCAACTTCTTCACCGTACCGTCATCCGACTCGATCCCTTCAAGATAACCCTCCATGGCCGTATCATCCAGCTCGACTACTGTCTCGATCATCTGGGCCCGCCTGAGCAAATCATGCTATGAGTGTTAGCAGAGGGACTTTGATGATTTTCATCAACATCATCAGGTCACATCAACGTCGTCAGGTAAGAAAATGATCGTTGTCTGATTAACTCACAGAACCAAAGAAGTTAAATTCACATTATTCATCCTGTCACCAGCATTCGCAAAGGAAAAATCATACAAAGGCTATATAGTTTAGCTCAATTTACTTGCTCAGTCTGCTGTCTTTGATGATTTTCGTAAAAATAATCATTTGGGTTATACCAAACAGACACAAGTCACACAACCATTACTCCATCATGAGCTAGACAGAAGCAAAATGCAAGCTACAATCAACTCCATTCAAATCCCAGACTTAGCTAAGCCTCCAATCCTAAACCATTTCAATTTGAATGAAAAATCATCTACTAAACAATAAAACAACAAGATTAACCTCGACACCCAGAAAGCGACTCAATTGCCCGAACAAATAAACACAAATTTGCCAACAAGAACAGAACAACATATACAAAAAATGAGAAAAGGGGTGTGATCGAATTATACCAGCAGCAATTGCAAAGGCAGAAAATTTCATTCTTTGTTGTTTGTTTTGCAAAGCTGAGAGCCTCGCAACAGTAGAACAGAGCCTCAGGCTCGCGAGAAAAGAGGAAGAAATAGCTCGAACCCTCTGAGAATAATAACTCAACTTACGGCGTCGTGGAGAGTGAGAGGCCGCGGCCAAAGGTCTTCTCGAAGAGCCACTAAAGTTGCAGACAACGTTGGACGACAAATTCATCATCGATTCAGTCGATACAACCGCCATTTTTCCTAATCTCCACACACACAGTGGCACACACTAGTGTGTGTTTACTGCTCTTGGGCTGGTGAAGGGATTAAAACTGTGGAAAGTCGCGTGAAGGGATAACGAGCAAGGAATTAAAGATTGAGCCTATTATATGTATAAATATATTAATTAACATAAAAAATACATAATAATTATTAAGAAGAGTTATTTCAATATAAAAAAATAAAAAACAAATGTTTAGAATTATTCCTTCAATGGTATGTTATTTTTTTAACTTGTAGAATTTACGTGTATGCTATATTCAACTTCTTTTTTATTTCATTTTTCTTCCTAAAATCATATAAAAACAAATATTGTACATAAATATATATACCACATAAGGATTGGATCAAATGTGTCATTATTCTTAAAATGAGAATGTAAGACTCAACTCTATCTGTTAAATATAAAACAAAGTGTCTGTCAAGATTTATCTTTTTATTTTTAATTGGTTAAATAATGATTTGACCGTTGACCTACGACGTTGATTGTTTACCGTAGTTTGTGCCCCCATTGTCCTTGAAGTCTGCGTCCGTCCCTGACTGCACTATTACGGGTGCCGAGCTTTGGGGACTCTTACAAGGGCTGCTCCTGGCGTGGGATTTGGGATTCTGGTTTGTCATTGCTGAGGTAGATAGCCAATGTGTTACGTAGTTGATCCATGGCCGGTGGATAGGTTAGGGCCCCATGCAGCACTGGTTCGGGACATCCAACGCCTCTACGATCGAGAATGGAACATTAAGATCCAACATGTTCATAGGGAAGCTAATTTTGCGGCGGATCATTTGGCGGGCTTAGCGGCATCTTCATCGGTCGGGCTACACCGGCTTTCATCCCCTCCATCTGGCATAAGGGCATGGATTCAACATGATCTTGCGGGGTCTCTTATCCCCGTCGTGTTCTCGCTTAACTTTCTAAGGCTCTAGCTTTCTTTCATTGTACCAAAAAAAAAAGGTTGGGTTTTTTTTTTGTATGGGGGACAAAAAATTAACAATTTTGTGGACGAAAATAAATTGATTTTTTTTTTTTTTTTGTGATAATAATTTGTTTCATCAATCTTTTTATAATAAACAAAAACAAGCTTATGTGACTCGATTTGTTTCGTTAAGGCCTAAGTTTGAATTTGTTCAAGATTCGTTAGATTTGACAATATTAAATAACATAATTCTGAACTTTTACCATATATTAGCCCGTTAAAGTTCGAACAACGAGCCGAACCTTATTAATTAGCTCAATTCGATAAAGACAAGATAGGTTCGATGCGCACTGACTCAAGTAAGTGCTTGAGTATCAAGAACTCGACTATCAAAAGTTCAATAATAATTGGGTTCATTTTCGACTCTAGCCTCTAACAATTTGTGATCTAATGATTTGTTTATCCTTCACTAATCACGATTGCTTTTATTTTAAGTATTCAATTGAGATTTGTAAGGACTTTTTAAATTTGATGACTTTTGTGGACTTTGTAGAACTTTCACGACTTTGGTGGACTTTTTGAGACTTTCAGAGAATTTTCATTAGTGACTTTTAAGACTTTCATAATGGACTTTTTAAACTTATTGAGACTTTTATGTACTTGCAATTATAATATTATGCTTTGAATAAAATATTAATAAACGTAACATAATAACTAATTTTTACAAGAATAAATGAAAAAAAAAGATGTCGTATATATTAATCCTCTAAAAATTTATGAATAAACTCATTTTTATGCGAAATGAGTTATTCACAAACAAATTATTCAAGATTTTATATTTATTAAATGAGTAAATCGATCCGAGCTTCAACGAGTCGAATCGAGCATGCCTTATATTTGTTTGTTAAAAGAGTACAAGATGAAATATGTGTTAGACATCTCTGCTATAACGAAACTTATAATCAACCCAAATTAAGATATATTTATCTAATTATTGATTGATTTTATTTTGTATATTTTTTGGCATAATATTGTTATATTAGAAAAATATTGTTAGGATATATTTTTAGAAGATACAAACATTGTCGACAAATAGTAATTATATCTTATGAAATTATCAATAATATTCAAAACATTTCAGTATTAACAAATAAACTATTTGAAAATATTTTTTTTAATATTTTGAAATAAACATTTACAAATAAAAAGAAAGAACAAATAAATTATTTGCAAGCGCAACTATGGAAGTATTAACCTTTGAAAAGTCAAATTCAAAAGATAGCAAAATGGGAGAATATATAAAATAAAAAGAATATATATAATAAAAAGATCATATTAATATATGTAATGAAAATAAAAATTACACAAGGTATCAAAATAAATAAGTAACATAATAGAGCATGAAAATGATATGAGATACAAAGTCCTGTTAGAAAGAAAAAAAAAAAAAAAAGAAAGAGAGCTTGAAAAGAGTCACATAAGTCCAACAAAATCTCACCAATATTGATGAGATTTCTGCTGAGACTTTTCCTTTGTAATTTTGTTACAAAAGTCTCTAAAAGTCTCGATAGTTAAAAAGTGTCACAAAGTCTTTCTGTTTTGAATACCGGGTGACTTATAATGACTCTCAGAATGTTTTAATTGAATACCCTGAGACTTTTAGAAACTTATTAAAAGTCATTAAAAGTCTCAATTGAATACATGCAAACTTTTCAGAAGTCTTTAAAAGTTCTAATTGAATACACCAGAATTCTAAAAGTATTAAAAAATCTCTAAAAGTCGAAATTGAATACACCCCTGATTTAATTGTGTTCATTTACACCAAAATCATTGAAACTTTGTAAGAAAAACAGAACATTGTGGTGTTATTATTATCATTATTTTTCAAATCCATGAAAGATTTCATTTGTTTTGCAGTTTTAATGGACATAAGTGAACAGATTTTCGGGGGAGCAACTACCTTAAAGAGTGTGATTCACAGGAAAGCAAGCGAAATCTGGAGGAAACGTCAATATCTTTGTGGGCTTTTTTTTTTTTTTTTGTTTTTGGGAATTGTTTTGTACGATGGTCTGGCCCTCATCAGAGGTCCAAAACTAAATTTGATGAAGGCCCAACAAAAGTACGAGGCCCATATAGCTAGAAAAAAGGGGGAGACTACAATGTTGAGGATTTACATCCTACAATAGCACAAATTACTTGCAGCTGCAGGAACTAATGTAGTTTTCACATTTCACCACGTAACTCCGATTAAATTACAGCGTGACCCCGCCCTCGTTCCATTTTGTTGTTAAATATCAGAGAACTCAAGAATAAAACCGACCGGACAAGCAAACTCGCAGGGCCAGACTCCGGCGGCTCGCCTCCGCTGGTCGACTGAGGAGAAGATCAATTGGTTGCTCGATCTGCCGTACAAGGTATTTCTTTGTCCCCTCGAAGATCCTAATTGGATCCCAACAGACTCCTGCTTGGAGCCCTAAATGGAACCATGTTATTTGGTTTTTCACATCACAATTGATGATTTTGCTGTTAAACTCGCGAACATCGGCATTGTTTTGCTCTTAATTTTTCAGAATGGTTGTTGAGTTTCTTTTCGAGGATATTGCATTTGCAGTTTCTTGTTCAGTAGCCTAGTGAGAATTTCTTTACACTTTGCATGGCCCTAGTCTTTTGCTTGTGATTTCAGGGGACTTGGAGTTGAGGATGCTAAAAACTGGTTGATGGGGATTAAAGTGGATTAATTTCTTTGGTTGTAACTTGTAAAATGACAAAGATATAAAATGAAATGATTGTAGATTTGGATAGGAACAGTACTTCCTAAATCTGTGATATGGATGGCCTTCTATGCACTTCAATAGTGATGTAAGTTTTGAAGATTAAGACATAATGGTGTCCGGTAAACTGGCCTTGTGAGTTTTTTTGATGTGTGAGAAACATGCTAGCCTGGAGCACCATTTTCGAAGTTTTTGTGCTTTGAAATGTGAAAACCTGTATGTTTAAGTTGGTAGTGAAATAGTCTCCTTTTCTGTTTACTGATATTGTAGCAGCCGGCGCATTCATTTATAATAGTAAGGGTAAAGGGCATAATATTGCAATACAAAATTGTGTAGCCGTGGCCTAGCAAATTTTGCATAATTTTATGCTTATTATCTTGGAAAATTCTAATCTTCAGAATCTTAAAATGCAAGTAGATGAAAAAGAGTACTTACAGTGGTCCATCCTTGTGTTCAAGTTGTAATAAATATGTCGTAATGATTTCTTCCCTTTGCCTTTTCCTTTCTTTCTCCCAAATGGACCTGAGGCTTTCTCCCCAACCCATATTGATTGTTTCTTTGCATTGCTTTTAAATAAATCGTTACATGCTCACTGTTTTTTGTAGCTAGTTCTAGCAAACCTCTTTCGGGTGTTTCAGTTGAGGGTGTTGGCAGGTTGTGACCTGTGATTTTGATTAGTAGTTTTTCATTGATGTCTTACATTCAGAAAGCATTCAGATGTGATAAATATTTTTTCCTTATATCATCAGTTGTTATCATACTTAACTGTCTCACACTCCAAATTGGTTAATGAGTATGCATCTTGATTATTTTTCTATTATAAATGTGTGTAAAACCACAGTTGTTTGCATTAACGTGCTCGGGCCTTTTATTCTGTCACAAGAGCTTAAGAATTTGGGTATCAAGTTTAATCCAGAGCCTCGAGCTATGTGGACCGTGGCCAAATCGTAAAATGCCAGCACCACCTGTTTTTATGATCTTAAACACTTCACTACATATGCTATTAGTTCGGGCAGTCTCTTTGTGGTCTTGTCTAGGTAATTTGTTCCACTTGGATTACTGATATTCGTGGAATTTATTTATTTGTTTGTACGTGTGCCTGAGATTTAGTTTATGATGTATATATAGCATTGTTATTATTTATTTTTAGTCTTAGACTATTGAAAATATAAAGGAGATAACTAATCTATGGTCTGTTTATGTGCAAAACCTTGCACATTTGTGCACGAAAGTTGGGATTTTACTGCACAATATTTTTCAGGTAAGGTTATTGCTAGTAATACTTGCTACACCTTGTTTGCATTGACCCAATTATTTCCTACTAATACATTTATTTAATAATTTCCTATATCCTGTTGTGTAATTCCACCTTAAATCACTGTCAATTTGCTCCAGCGCAATTAACATATGATATGCTCCAAACTCCTTTCTCTGAACCTTTTTGATCCTTACATATCTTCCGGTGATGATCAGCTTTTGTACTTCACATTCCAGGGGTTGTGTTTGTTGTATTAAAATGTACTCATTCGTTACACCGAGTAATATTAGCTCAAAGAAAGACTAAAAAATGTGTGCCCAGTACATTATAAATCTATAGAATTTTCAGTTAGATCTACCTCATGGAACTGCTTGGTCTTTAAAACATTATACTTGTTCGTATATCAGGTGAGGTAGAAGTTCCAGAGCATCATGGGTGAATCATTCACGATTCAGATCAGCAGTGACTTAGTTAGGAACCTTGTTGTGGACCATGGTGAGAAGGTAAAAAAGAAAACAAGGAAGCCAAAACCTAAAATCAGCCGAGAGCCACCACAGGTGCCAGCTGGCAATTCATATTCGACCGGCTGGCCCATTCAGCCTCCTCTGTACCTTCCGACTCCACCTCCTCAAAAGCCCTCGAATGCAGAGCTTGATGCAATCTGCTCGGCTCTTGAGGCAAGCGAGAGGGTCGTGGAGAGGTTGAAGAAACAGGAGGAGAACATGCTAAACGAGGTCACTCAAAGGGCGAAAGAACTTCACGACAAGGAGTTTAAGCTCCCCAATCGCAAGCCCATGCCGTGTTTGGATGAGAAAGATGCGTGCCTGAAATGCTACAAGGAAAACATCAATGACCCGTTGAAATGTGCCCAGTTGGTCGAGGGTTTTGCGGAATGTGCGCGCAGGGTTAGGCAGCAAGTTGGTATTACTGAGAATAAGTAGGTGCATTGGTTGCGCTTTTTTATCAGCCACAATAGACTGTTTTCTTTTTTTGGTGAAGATATATTGAATCTCTGGTTTGGCGTATAAATGGGCCTATCGACATGCTATTTACTCCTCGGATAGGATCCAGAGCAATTGAGAACTTGTTCGTGCGTTGCAACAAATGCAAAATTTATTTTGCAGGGGTAGCCATGGTGAAATTCTTTTTGACCGAGTCTTTTGTGTTCTGTTGTTAGAGGGAATTTTTATGATGCTGAATCATATAATATCTAAAAAAGTTTTTGTTTTGTACCCAATATTTGTAAACTAGTAGGAGACGTGCAAACTACCAACAATTTATTCAACAATTCAATTTTACTTGGTAACCAAATAAGCTATAAGCTAACTTATTTGGTTAGCTTATTATTCAAATAAGTTTCCTTTGGTAAAATAGAATTTTTTTTTTTTTTTTTTTTAAGTTCGAAGTTATCTTATAAGCTTCTTTGGGTAGTTTTTCAAACACTTTTATCATATAAGTTAGTTTTTCAGTTAATTTTACCAAACACTTTTACCATATAAGTTAGTTTTTCAGTTATAAGTTGTAAGTTATAAGTTATAAGTTTGAAATTTACAAAAATTAGATATCTAACGCCATTCTGATCACCATCATACTTATTTTATAAAGAAATGAATTAATTAATTTGTTTTCTCAACTATAATTAAGTCATTTTTGTATGTGGATCGAAATTAAGTCATTTTTGTATTCTTTTTTAAGTATTTAATATGTTTTTTAATTTTAATTAGCTCATCAATTTATCTATAGGATAAAAATAATAGCGTTATTTATTCAGAAATAGTGAAAATTATGTTATTATTCATATGTTTTTTTAACAAAAGTTCATGAATGTGACAAATACTTTTTCGTCAATATCACTAATATTATTTTAAGTTAAACTTATTTAATTTGAAAATTGTATGAAAAAAAAAAATAAAAAAATTGATATTTTAGAGTCACAATAAATTCTATGGTGTTATTTTCTAAAGTCACAGACCTCAACTATTCAATGATTATTATTTATGATTATATTGGTGATAATGAATACAATTCATTAATTACTAATATTATCTTTAAGAAAATATTTTAAAACATAATAAATAATATGTTCATAAACATCATTTTTTTTTTTTGGTACAAAGAAGGAGGCCAATGGCCTAGAACTACGAAGCTAGAATTCTACGAGGGTAAGCCACGCCCCGAAAGTCGTGATCAAGCCAAGCGCCCATCCCAGGGGGGGTGTCGAAGTAACATGTAAACCTAACGGCATCAAGTAGCACAACGCGGGTAACGTACTACTAGTTTTAAGGAACAACACATTACATTACATGCGTGCCAAGATAACATGAAAAAGAAAAATAAGCCAAACAAAAAACCAATTACCTCCAAATAATAATAATACGAAAATATGCCAAACAAGAAAACAACTATCCTCCAAATATAATAATGCGAAGAGTTAAAATCACAGGAACATTAGAATCCATAGTTGTAAATAGGAAAGACACAACTCAGAGCCAACAGAAATTAGTCATCATGCAACTTATGATGTTCATGGACTTTAAAATTCGCAGCTTCAAATATGTAATCTATCATAGTAACTTGTGAATCAGAAAGTCGATACACAGCTCAGAGCCAACAAATTAGGCATCGTGCAGCATGTTCATAAACTCATGTTCATAGACTAGATGAACTTGCCAGAGGACCATGGGTTGAAGCCTCTGTTCAAACTTGATATATTTTCCAATGTGACGTAGTACTGCTTTTTTCGAGCACTAACCTCCCACTCAAATTGCGTTATCTTAATCTGAAAAGAGTTTACATTTGAAACATTCAAGTAACATCATTGAATAATGCTAATAAATACAAGAAAAATTAAAACATAAAGGATTGGAAAAAAGAAAATAAAAATAGCACCAAGAGAGATGAGTCTGGAGACGCCACTTGGTAGAATGTGAATATAACTCGATAAACTTCAAATAACTGAATTACTAGGGATAAGTGGTGAGTATTATTTACCACATCAAAAACGTGCTTATGAGGTCTAGTACCGTATACTTTACCCAACGCTTCCCTCAAACCCTGGTAATACGTTAAAAAAGGCAAATGCATGATGCAAACACAAGAGATAATATAAAAGAGGAAAGAAAGCTAACAAGAAAATATTATAACTATTAAGCATGCCACCTTCAAATCACCAGCAAATCTAGTAACATAACAGATTTGAGCCTCTACATCGTCACAACCCTTGGCTTTCCAAGCATCAGCTCATGCATCCCATCTCGCTTGATCATATTCACAAAGTTTCGCATTAACCTATTTATACACATCATCGTACATCCAGTGCACGATTAAAATACTCAAAAGAACTCTGAGATAAATATGAACATTGTTTTAGCGATAAATCTTGTTGAGCGAAAGAAACCATGATTGATGGCAATTAAGGAAGGGAAAAAAAGAAACACCTCACAGCATAACCTTCATTCTTTTCAATCTTTTCAATCCGGTCCTTATATTGGTGAAAGCCAGGATCTTTAACGATATTTTTAACTGCAGCCAACACATCCTCATTCCTAACCTTAGCTCGTTTGGCATATGTTTCTACTAACAGACGGTCGTCAAAGTCCTGATAAACTCAGATCCATCTTCTACAACTTTATGCCCTTTATGTCCACAGTCTCCGTCAAAACACATTAATTTTTCATCAAACCCCAAAGGCAAAGGCAGCTTTTTATAACTCCAATACCCAAGTAAAATGATCAAAAGACCCCTTCACAAGAGAGAAACTATAGTCATTTAAGGCAGACGTAGATGTATAGCAAAACACTGAAATTAACAAATATTAGGAATCCCCTAGAAGAACAATGCACGTTCGTACAAATTCAAAGATGCTTGAAAATGTTAAAATGGACTGAGAAAACACACTTAAGAGTATCACACAAACCACACAACAATGCATAATTAGACGACCTTATCATTGTAGCAGGAGAACTTTTGAGTTGGAGAATATCACTCAAGTTGTGATCTGCCTTGATACGGCACATACGTTCTCCAATTTGTTCATTTTCCACTTCATTCGAAAGTTTGGCTATGATGTCGACAACAACGCAACCCTGTAAGAATGCAACACTTGTCTGTTTCAAGTATTGAATATTGTGCATAGCCCAAGTATTCTAGTGATATTGACGAGAGTTAAAAACCAAAACTAGAGAATAGACCTTGCAAAGCATTTGGTAAATCTGGGAATTGAACACCTCAATTCTCCATATTCTCATAACCAGAGCAAAATGCTCAAATGCAGAGTCATTAAATGTCCCATCCTCGAGAACTGTAGAAGCTTGGAGTGCCTCCAGAAGCTGTTGTGCCATTTGAACCACAAACTCATCTTTGGCCAGTGTATCACACTTATCAGTGATGATTGGATCCTACACAAATTAAAGTCGGGTATTAATGGAAGTCCAGTCCCGTGTGTCACTACAAACAGAGATGAAAGCTAAAACCATCACCACAATGCATTGGAATATTAAATACCAAAACAAAGGCAATAGTGTGTAGAAGAACAAAAAAACTAATTCAATTATAAAAAAATTAATCCCCTTGAAGGTGATTATCATCTATTTCCAATTACGTAACACATAAAACAAAAATATTTAAAATAAGAGATAGAGAGAGAAAAGAAGAGAGATTGGCGTACCGAAAGAAATCTAAAGGCAAGGGAGGCATCGAGCAGCCCTGTAATGGCCGGTCTCTTGGCATTTTCCTTATGAGCAGCCTGTGGGCTCACTTTTCTCTTATCTTCAAATCCAAAGCTATCAGACATCTCCTCGTCCTACACGAATTATGGTTTATCGTCAAGGTTTTAAAAAACCCTACATTTGGATTGAGAGATTTGAAAACATGATGATGATAGAAGTTGAAGGATTTCAAACTAAGATTTTAATCGATTTTAAATCCCTCAATCCAAACGTAGCCTTCACGTCAAACACAAATTCATCATCTAACCCGAGTCATTGACCGGAGGGCGGTTGAGTAGCCAAACATATTGTTGAGAGGTATCTAAATGATTTGATGACAAACAGATAACCCAACAAATACTAGAATTCATAAAAAAAATCCTAACAATATGAAAATTTGGGGTTTGAATGTAAAGTTGTGAGAATCCGAGAAAGTTATTGTAAACAAAACGAGCTTAATAATGAAAGACACAAACAAAAACACACACATACATTTAAAAAGGAAACAAATGGTTGAATGAAAAGGCATCATTGGCCCTATTTTAAGTGCCTGGGTAAAGAAGTGAGGATTTATAAAAAAGCTCTCTAAGAGTCTGCTGCTGCTGCAAATCTTCTTGCAATTTTGGACTAGCAAACAGTATATATATTTTATATGAGATTAAATATTGTTAGCGTATACTGTAGAAGCTCGCGCGGCTTGTGTTACGAACCATTTCATTTTATATGAGATTCATGTTTTACAGTTTTAGTCAAATATATGTTTGTAGTTTATTTCTTAATTTATGCGAACATGCATGGTCTATTATTTATGACATGAATGCATTACTCAAAATATGCACACTTATTCTTGTAGCTAGTGAAATGTTATAACATTTGAGGTGTATTAAAAACTCAATATAATAATTTTTCTTTACCATAATTGATAGACACAACATTTTTCACTCTCACAACAGCTTCTCGACAGTCTAAATACTATACTAAGCTAATGTAATTTCTCACCACACCACTACACCGCCGTCCTATAACTCAAAATAATACAACTCACATCTTTGTTAACCGTCCTAAATGTTCTGACCAAAAAAATAAAAAATAAAAAATTTCAACTCCCTTTATAAATCACTAGCAACTTCACTCTCATCCTCCCAAAAAAATGACCAACTCTTTTTCCTCACCATTTTCCTCACCATCCCTTCCCTTCTCCTCCTCCTCCTCAACAACCTCACCAAAACCTCTCCTCCTCTCCCCCCGGGCCCCCGCGGCCTCCCGATCCTCGGCTTCCTCCCCTTCCTCCGCCCCGACAACATGCACCTCCACCTCGCCCAACTCTCCCGGGCCCACGACCCATATTCACCTTCCGCCTCGGCTCCAAGCTCTACGTCGTCATCACCTCCCCGGACCTCCTCGCGCGGGCCGTCTGCCACCACGACGCCCTCCTCGCCAACCACCAAGTCACCGCCGTGGCCCTGGCGGCCTTCGACGGGCTCGACATCATGATGGCCCCTTACGGGCCCCACTGGCGGGCCCTCTGCAAGGTCTTCGTCCGCGAGATGATGAGCCACGCCAGCCATGGAAAGAGAGACAAAATTAGCTTCTTCGATATCTCCACTTACCGACTTTGAGCTTTTTGCCGAACCTGCTCCTTCTTTCGGACAATTTCTTTTCACGTGCCCAGATTGTCCACACGTCTAGCAAATCACAACTTGCTTCTTCCTGGAGTTTCTATTCTTTCCGTCACCGACGAGCATGACTTGACCTTCCGGTGAATTGTTTCGTCCACCATCTAGCCTTCTCTCTTCCGCAAGAAGTTTACCACTGACTTCAGAATATACAATTTTCTCCTTCCCATGAATCAAGATCGGCTTCATGTATTCATAAGAAGTTGGAAGAGGCCAGATGAGTCTCCACGCCTGATCCTCATCATCAATCTTCACTCCAATGGATTCCAGCTCCGAGACGATCCCATTGAGAATGCTTAAGTGGTTTGAGATGCTTTGACCTTCAGTCATTCGCAGTGTGTGAAACTGCTCCTTTAGATACACCCGATTTGAGACGCCTTTAGCCTGATACAACTCCTCAAGCTTGTCCCATAATGCTTTTGCCGTCGAAATTCCATGCACATTAGCAAGAACATTCTTGGCCAGACGCAGTCGTATCGCGCTTGCCGCTCTCAAATCCAGATCCTCCCAATCTTCATCGCTCATTCCAAATTTGCTCACACCAGCTTTTTCTTCAGTGCTGCTGGTAGCACTGCCTTTGGAAATTTCCGAACCCTTCAAAGCTTTGTGTAACCCCGACTGAATCAGCACGTCCTTCACTTGCACTTGCCACAAGCCAAAGTTTATTTTTCCGTCAAATTTCTCCACATCAAATCTCGCCAGATTCGATATCTTATTTCCAGACATCTTCGTAAATTAGTGAACACAAACTTCGCAGAAAACCGAGCAGCAACCTTGAATAGTACTGATCAGATAAATTCTCAGGGAGGGTAGGGACCTGCCCCCTAAAGAATTGCACTTCTAAGTAAGCTCCCAGGAAAGGCTGGTGGGGTCACAACGGTCCCACTTAAAAAACCAGTCTCCTAGACAGAACCTACTTACACAGTAATTATTCCCCACTTCCCAAAAAACTCCTCTGCACACAAGCTCCACCCGTCACTGGCTCCACCGCATGAACATACCTCTTTAGTATCTTTTCTGATGTGGAAGATCAGACAAAACTGCAACCACAGAGCATACTCAGAATACCAACTAGGCTAACCTCGCTCTTGATACCACTTGTTGGGAGTTCCGACCACATCGAAACTCCGCCCAAGATCTACTGAAAATAATAAAACTGGAGAACACAAAGTTTAACGTGGAAAACCCTCTGTTAACAAAGAGGGAAAAACCACCAGGGCAACAAGGCCGTAGAAAAATCTACTATGTAAAAAAAATTACAATGACACAATTTTTCTACACTCACTTATACCTAAATTACCCCACAGAATTTTCTATCCGTTAACCTTAACTCTCA
Organism: Striga hermonthica; assembly: GCA_902706635.1. Classification (NCBI taxonomy): domain Eukaryota; kingdom Viridiplantae; phylum Streptophyta; class Magnoliopsida; order Lamiales; family Orobanchaceae; genus Striga; species Striga hermonthica. The sequence goes on along the minus strand of CACSLK010020742.1, from coordinate 3,633,711 downwards.
CCTTAAGAAATTTTTAACCAGAGATTAATTGTTAACACAATAACTCTGTGGGATGATTTAACATAAGAAGTAGCACCTTCTTATATAGGGAAAAACTCCCCNNCCCCCCCCCCTCTCATCCCATACCGATGTGGGACAAAAGAGCAAAAAACCCAACAAACTCCACCTTGCGATTTTGGCCCATCTGACAGCCACTATTCACTTTGATGAAATTTTTCATAGCTTTTGCTATCATGCTCCACCATAAAAGCATATCCACTCGGACTCGCATCCAAGCATTTCTTTGGCCCATGTCGAAATAACCTTGCTGAAATCTATGGTGCAACTTCTACATTTGGCTTTCCTAGAAGTTCATCAACCCTCAACACGTTTTTTCCACCACACACCTTGCATCACCGCCAAACCAATGCCCGTGTGTAAACTGTGGACCTGCTAATTGTAACACGTCCTCTTTCATGACACTTAGCAACATGCCATAAGGACTCCCCTTTCTCTCTTAGCAAAACTCATCCATGGAGAGAGAGACAAAATTAGCTTCTTCGGTATCTCCACTTACCGACTTTGAGCTTTTTGCCGAACCTGCTCCTCCTTTCGGACAATTTCTTTTCACGTGCCCAGATTGTCCACACGTCCAGGAAATCACAACTTGCTTCTTCCTGGAGTTCCTCTTCTTTCCGTCACCGACGAGCATGACTTGACCTTCCGGTGAATTGTTTCGTCCACCATCTAGCCTTCTCTCTTCCGCAAGAAGTTTACCAGTGACTTCAAAAAATACAATTTTCTCATTCCCATGAATCAAGATCGGCTTCATGTATTCATAAAAAGTTGGAAGAGACCAGATGAGTCTCAACGCCTGATCCTCATCATCAATCTTCACTCCAATGGATTCCAGCTCCGAGACGATCCCATTGAGAACGCTTAAGTAGTCTGAGATGCTTTGACCTTCAGTCATTCACAGTGTGTCAAACTGCTCCTTCAGATACACCCGATTTGAGACGCCTTTAGCCTGATACAACTCCTCAAGATTGTCCCATAATGCTTTTGCCGTCGAAATTCCATGCACATTAGCAAGAACATTCTTGGCCAGACAGTCGTATCGCGCTTGCCGCTCTCAAATCCAGTTCCTCCCAATCTTCATCGTTCATTCCAAATTTGCTCACACCAGCTTTTTCTTCAGTGCTGCTGGTAGCACTGCCTTTGGAAATTTCCGAGCCCTTCAAAGCTTTGTGTAACCCCGACTGAATCAGCACGTCCTTCACTTGCACTTGCCACAAGCCAAAGTTTATTTTTTCGTCGAATTTCTCCACATCAAATCTCGCCAGATTCGATATCTTATTTTCAGACATATTCGTAAATTAGTGAACACTAACTTTGTAGAAAACCGAGCAGCAACCTTAAATAGTACTGATCAGATAAATTCTCAGGGAGGGTAGCGACCTGCCCCCTAAAGAATTACCCTTCTAAGTAAGCTCCCAGGAAAGGCTGGTGGGGTCACAATGGTCCCACTTAAAAAACCAGTCTCCTAAACAGAACCTACTTACACACGTAATTATTCCCCACTGCCCAAAAAACTCCTCTGCACACAAGCTCCACCCGTCACTGGCTCCACCGCATGAACAGACCTCTTTAGTATCTTTTCTGATGTGGAAGATTAGACAAAACTGCAACCACAGAGCATACTCAGAATACCAACTAGGCTAACCTCGCTCTTGATACCACTTGTTGGGAATTCCGACCACACCGAAACTCCGCCCAAGATCTATTGAAAATAATAAAACTGGAGAACACGAAGTTTAACGTGGAAAACCCTCTGTTAACAAAGAGGGAAAAACCACCAGGACAACAAGGCCGTAGAAAAATCCACTATGTAAAAAAAAAATCACAATGACACAATTTTTCTACACTCACTTATACCCAAATTACCCCCACATAATTTTCTATCCGTTAACCTTAACTCTCACCCTAAGGTACATTTAACCAGAGATTAATTGTTAACACAATAACTCTGTGGGATAATTTAACATAAGAAGTAGCACCTTCTTATATAGGGAAAAACTTCCCCCCCNNNNCCCATCCCATACCGATGTGGGACAAAAGAGCAAAAAATCCAACAGGTCACGAATTCGAGTAAGTAAGTTAAATAAATAACTCAGTGCAAAAGAAGAAGGAAGGAGATGTGGCTTCTTCGCCACCCACCATCCGACCATGGAGTTGCCAACGTAGACGATGGAGTAGACAATGGAGCCTTCGTCCATTTCGTGTTTGCGAATCTCGACCGGGCTTTTAAGTCCGACAGCGGCGGAGTTGGGACACACTCGGGGCTCCCCTTTTCTCCCAATGGTCGAAAGGCAGGTGCATTGTTGAGGAGTGATGTTGGCGGCCAACTCGTCCGGTCGTTGTCAACTTCTTGATCGCGAGTTTGAAGTTTGGATCCGGCTTGTTTCTTCAAATCTGAGTAGCCATAACCGTCTGGAGTTTGGAGTGCAAAAATCCGAGGTTCTTGCTTTGCATCTCTTTATTTGGTGTCTTGGGAGATCAGTGTATCTTGGTGTAGCTAGTCGTGCTTGTTGGTTGATGGGAGGACTTTAGTTTATAGTGAATTTGATTTATTTTGTTAGTTTCTTGGTTTGTTTTTGTTTTGTTTTTGTTTTCTTTTGTTTTGCTGTTTTTTTTTTTTTTTTTTTTTTTTTTTTTTTTTTTTTT
>CACSLK010020742.1:3612670-3630979 GCA_902706635.1 Striga hermonthica | reverse complement strand
TTTTATGTTTCCAATGGTGGAGGTTGTTTGTCTTTGATATGGAGTAGCCTAATATTCTTTATGGAGTATTTTAGTCACCTTGGTTTGAAAGAAAAACGAGCTCTTTCGTTAACGTGACTCCACTGTGGTTCGTTTATTTGTGTCACTTTGTTGGTTGGGATGATTCTTGTAATTAATTGATTAACTATTGTAATGTTTTTGAATTTAATTTAATATCTAAATCCCATTTGAAAAAAAAAAAGTTTTCATTTCTCATAAAAACTCTTTAAAACAATATTTTAAGGTCACTACTTAGATTTGATATATATTTATCTTCTCATCGAAATGAGAAATTATTGTCCACATTATTGTGGACTTACCACGTTTAATGTAAACTAGTATTCATCCTGTGCACATGCACAAAGAAAAATAAAAATTCTTATATTATATTTATGTATACAATATATACAAATTTTATATTAAATAATTGATGTATTACATTTTAAATTTGGACTACATGCAAATGTGTAATGTAAATATAAATTATTTAACTTACGTATGAATCTTTATATTGATGCCATAAATTTTAATGGCTAATATAATTTAGTAATTTAGAGAGACCATACAATTAATTAGTTAGAAAAGTATTACAATTATTTTTATCATTGTTATAGCATTTGTTTATGTGATTTTAAGGTGTTTAATTATGACACTCATGCCAATTAACTTATTAGATAAAAATCTCTTAAAAAGAACAAAAATATTTTATTTTAGAAAAGTATTTTAAAGAAAAAAAAATGCAATACAATTTTTTATAAGTATGTAACTTCCACATACTATTTAATGTAAAGTTGTAATCAATTAGTGTTAGTAGTGAATAAATTATATTAAAATTATTATTACACTTTATTAATGTAAAATGTAACGGTTCTACATTAATTGAAAAAATGAACGGGAAAATGAATGGAGATTTTATTAAATATTTTATTAAATTCTGTATGCGAGCAATTATATATATATAGATAATAAAATTGGACAATGCTACCATCCCGTTACGGGATGGTTCCGTTGTATTTTTAAGCGTTGGATTAACTACTCATCACTAGATTACATATATATCTATGACTAGAAAACACAACGGAACCATCCCGTAACGGGATGGTAGCATTCTCCAATAAAATTATTATAAATTTCCAAAAATGCATTAGTAGGTTTTGCCCATCTCATTTTTTATTTTTTTTTTCATTATCCAAAATGCGTTAATTTTGTCTCCGTGTGATTGATTAACAATTACTGCACATCTATATGCATGCTAACTTCAAGCGCAAAAGCTTCAATTTTGCACCACATAAAGCAGTGCAGCAAATTCCAGCTCCCATTACAGGGCAAGAAAGCTCATGCCCACGTCATCAAATCGGGCCTGGACCTTCACGGGCCCCTCTTTCCCAACGCGCTCATCAACATGTACGGCAAATGCGGCCACCTCGAGGACGCCCTCCACGTGTTCGACACAATGCCCCACAGGGACCTGGTCTCGTGGGCCTCCATTTTCACTGCCCACAACCAGGCGAACCTCCCGACCCGCACGCTCCTCCTGTTTTCGAGGATGATATTCGGTGGTGGGCCCGACCCGGACCATTTTATCTTTGCTAGCCTGGTCAGGGCCTGCGCGGGCTCGAGTGCCCTGGGGCCCGGCCTGCAGCTGCACGCCCGGTTCCTTGTCTCCCCTTATTCGGATGACGATGTCGTCAAATCGGCCCTTGTTGATTTTTATGCGAAATGCGGGCTACCGGATGAGGCTAATAAGGTATTTAGCTCGATTGTGTCAAAAAATGTAGTCTCTTGGACTAGCTTGATGTACGGGTATGCTCGGATGGGCAGGAAAAGTGAAACCCTTGAACTTTTACACAAAATGCCTTGTAAAAATTTGCATTCTTGGACGGCCCTGATTTCGGGCTTTGTTCAGGGTGGGCATAGTATCGAGTCGTTTAAGATTTTCAACGAAATGAGGGGAGAAGGAGTTGATAATCAAGAACCTTTCATTTTCTCCAGCTTGATAGCCGGTTCGGCTAGTTTGGCCATGCTGGCGCTCGGGAAACAAGTTCACAGGCTGGTCATAGGCCTTGGGTTCGAGTCGAACTCCTACCTAAATAATGCCTTGATCGACATGTATGCCAAATGCAGCGAAATATTATCTGCAGAGAAAATCTTTAAAAGCATGAAAACGAGAGATATCATCTCTTGGACTTCAATTATTGTCGGGCTGGCCCAGCACGGCAGGGCGGATGAGGCACTCTCTTTTTACGACGAGATGATTATTACCGACTTGAAACCAAATGAAGTAACTTTTACTGGGTTGATTTACGCGTGCAGTCATGCAGGTCTGGTGGAAAGAGGCTTACAGCTTTTTAACTCGATGGTCGATGATTTTGGGATAAAACCTTCCCTTCAGCACTACACGTGCTTGGTGGATCTGTACAGCCGGTCGGGCCACCTGGAAAAAGCAGAGCACGTGCTTAACTCGATGCCGTTCGAGCCAGACGAGGCCGTGTGGGCCACTTTACTCAGCGCTTGTGCTCAGAAGGGTGAAACCGAAACGGGTGTTCGGATCGCGAACCATCTTCTCCAGGTGGGCCTGGAAGACCCGTCAACGTGCATTCTGATGTCGAATGTGTATGCTCGTGCGGCCATGTGGGAGAGAGTGTCGGCTGTGAGAAAACTGATGGCGAATTTGGAGGTGAAAAAGGAACCGGGTTATAGCTGTGTTGACTTGGGGAAGGAAAACGAGGTTTTCTATGCTGGGGAGAGTGCGCATGCCATGAAAGATGAGATTTTTGAGTGTTTGAAGGAACTGGATGAAGAGATGAGGAGAAGAGGGTATTTGCCCGATACTTCTTTTGTGTTGCATGACATGGAGCAACAGGAAAAGGAAAGGCAGCTGTTTTGGCATAGCGAGAGGCTGGCCGTGGCATATGGGCTTCTAAAGTCGAGTCCCGGATCATGCATACGTGTGATCAAGAACTTGCGTGTTTGTGGGGATTGCCACACAGTGTTGAAGTTTATCAGCAGTATTGTGGGTCGTGAGATAGTTGTAAGAGATGCGAATAGGTTTCATAGATTTAAGGATGGCTTGTGCTCTTGTCGCGATTTTTGGTGATTCGATATTTTTCTTTTTGTAGGGGAAGTTAATGGTTTCGTTATATTTGTACAGTATCTACCGTTTGGAATGTGAACGAAGGGTGTCGAATATGAGTTAACTGCATAAGTTTTTGAGAGTTGGGTAAATGTTGAGCTTTCTTGTGAAGACTCCTTACTTCAAGGAGATTGTATATAAGTATACTCAAACAATCAGTTGAAGAGAGCTGCTGCAATAATTGTGTCATCATTCATTATATTCAATTGAGTGTTTGAGAATTTTTTATTCTTTTTATTTTGTTCGTCTCAGCACTTTAACGTAGTCAACAGACCATTTCGCAGAAGGAATTATATTAGCTGGGGAGACATTTTTAGGGGCCGAATCAAGTCAAAGAAAGAGTGGGAAAGGTGGCGTACAAGCTTGAATTGCCTATGGATTCTCAAATTCATCCCTTTATCCACGTTTTACAATTGAAAAAGAGCCTAGGTGATATCCAAAGATCAAGACTCGGTTGTTGGTGGTGAGTCAGGAGGAACAACTTCTTGTGCTGCCTAGCTGGGCAATGGACTATTGAAGGTCGGGCGCTTTCGTTGGGAAACCTTGCTCGAGTGGGAGGAATTGCTGAAGGAGGAGGCGACTGGGGAGAACCTGCAAGGTATCCGGCTATCCGCAACCAATTTCCGAATTTTATCCTTAAGGACAATGATCTACTTGAAGGGTACGGGATTGATGTGGACGAGAGTCGATCTTAGTGGTTGTTTTCTTTTATTTTTGCTGTGTTTTTTTCTATTATATGTTGTTTAGTTTATATTATTGGTTAATTGCAGTATTTCATTTGGGAATTTAGTAATTTTTAATTTTTAATTATATATATATTATATATATATATATATATATTTCTTTTTGGGTTTGCGTTGTGTTATCGACTCTAGACTGACGGTGAGTAAGTCTCCTCGATCTAATCTTTGTAGCTGTTTGCTTAAGTTGTTATAACCGTTTTCTTGTAATTATTGTGAAAATCATCGTTTTAGAAATAAAATGATAATCCCCAATGCAAAAACTAATGGTTTTTTTAAGTTATTTTTCTGTTAATTGTTAATGTAACATGAAAATGTTTCATTTGGGCTAAATGGTTTTTTTATACATACAATATGGATGTTAAATCAAAGCTCATCAAAATAAGATTAATTTGATATATTACATATGTAAAACTGATAAAAAATACAACTGTTATTAACTTTTAAAATATATATACAATTCAATTGTTATAATAAGGAATGATATTAAAATGTAAATTAATACATGTAATATGACCATAAATAATCAACATATTTATGGTAATCCGAACCTAATTATTTTTGGTTTGTAATTAAATAAAAATTTATCCAAGCCTAATACCGAAGCATGTAATTTTGCCACATAGGATTCCGAAGCACCAGAAGCAGCCACGTAGGCTCAGCGCGTTCTGGATTAATATATAGGGGGATAAGGGGATTATTATTATTATTATTATTATTATTATTATTATTATTATTTTTATTTTATTTTTTTACTAGAAAAAGAACTTATCATTAATAGATCAAGAAACAAAGTCATTACAAATAAGTTCTTTAAACTAAAGAGGAAAAACATCGGCCTTCCATAAGAACGGGGAGTTTGAAAAAGAAGCAAAATTAGCAATAGCATGGGCAACATTGTTTGCCGACGCATGTGTTGTAGTCGACTAGATACTGCCGCATTAGACATTAGATCATCAATCTCTTTCGCCCAAGAGCGTATATAACTAACTTAAAACTAATTTTTACAGTTTATAGGATTTATTTTCAATTTATTTTTATCACTGATGCTTACATTGCATTATTTTGTATCTAGACATATGTCTAGATACATAGCAAAATGGATGAATCAAAAAAAGTCAAAACGACATTTATTTAAAAAGGGAGGTAGTAGTAAACATATAAAATTATTTTATTAATAAATGTAATCAATCGACATAAGACGAGAATCTGAGTGCCATTTAGTAAATAATTGTTTTTTTTTTTTCAAAAACAAAATATATATTTCCTCAACTATTGTTCTTTAAAGCAATTAAATTAAATGCATATTTGAATCTAATAAGTAATAGTAAGTCAAATTGAACCATAGTATGATTGCAGGATAAATCAATAATACCAGTAATAAAGCCTTCCTCTTCTGGTTTAGACCTCCTCGGGGAGGTCTTCCATTGTCAGCGCGTTTCATTTTGGTTGTTTTGATTGCTTCGTATTCGAACTATGTTTTTTGTTTTTATTTAATGAGATTCCTATCGTTTCGTTAAAAAAATAATAAAACCATCATTTTGACCTTCTTATCCCATTTGAAGCCACTATCAACAAAAAATTAATGGCATGTTCTTCTTACACTGGCATCGCTCTCACACTGCTTTCAGTTACTTATACCTAAAGATTTTTGGTTGACAGATTTTGAAGTAATTCTAGGGATTTTTTCCCATGTTCAGCATTTTATATATTTATTACAATCTTTATTGGGAATTATGAGTCAGTTTTTACCATCCATAGTTCATATTTACAATTTCCAAAGGAAAATCCAATTCTACTTTGCATCTTTTTTTTTTTATTTTTCTTTTTTTTTTTTTTTTTTTTTTATTTTTTCAATTTGAACTTTATCACAAAGCAAAGTAGATCACAAAGATTTGAATTTTGACTTTTGTCATTATAACTTATTTTACCCTATATGAAGATGGCCCAACTATTTTACCCCTCTAAAGAAGAAAGGGAAATTACATGTACGGCAGTGTAGGTAAACTAGTGCGTGGCCCGTGCGATGCAATCGCACGGGAAAACAATATTACGATTGTATTATAAATTAAATATATAAATAAATTAATCAAGATTTACCCATCATTTTTAAATTAAACCGTGTTGGACACAGTCCGACCGGATGGACCGAGAACAGGTTTATAATCAGTCTAGTTCACTTGAATATAATTTTTGCTATTGAATCAACATCAGTCGGTTGAACTGGTTGGATCGATACGATTTTCTAAATAAATTTGGTTATATTTAAGTAACACATTATATTCAAATTTATTAAAAAAAGCTATTATATATATATATATTAAAATGTGTTTTTAAAGAAAAAAAATAAATTGCATGATTTTTGTAAATTAAATTGTACGATTAAATTGTATGACTATATTAAAGCGTATTTATAAATTAAATTGTATGTTTTTTAAGGAAAAATAAAAAAAATAATAAAACTACTATTTATGGATAGCATTAAATGATGACCTTTTTTTTTTCTACTAATTTTAGTAAATATGATAGCTCTTTATATAAGTATAGATTATATTAAATTGAACCCAAATTCATGCAAGGGTGGTTTTTACTTTTGAGAAATGTTACAGTTTTGTTACGAAACCATTCCGTCGAGATTTGTAACTGTTAAATTATCATGTAATCGTCGTGGATAATTAATCTAACGGTTACAAACTCCGACGAAACCATTCCGTAAAATTCTTAAAAGAACTGTAGAATTTCTCTTTATACTAGGAATGGCAATTATACGTTTTTAAAGATATTCGTGAAAAATTATAACTTAAAAAATAATATAAATAAAAGTATGATTATGATATAAGTATGATTTTTATTAAAAAAAAAAATATATATATATGACAAGTGGATGTACCAAAAGCAAGATAAAATTCACTTACCCTACTACCAAAATATTATAACAGAAAATTTTGAAAAATAAGTAAATAACACAAGGGTGATTTCCTTAATAATATTACAGTAACAACAATAAAGTAATATTTACGGAGAGAAATGATCACCTACCCACGGTGGACACATGTTAATATGTCCACCACGTAGGTGGCATGCATTTATTGGTGATGTATTTTTTAAACATATTAACATTACCAATGAGTGCATGTCATCTACGCGGTGGACATATTAACATGTGTCCACCGTGGGTATGCATTTATTAGTGATGTATTTTTTAAACATATTAACATTACCAATGAGTGCATGCCATCTACGCGGTAGACATATTAACATGTGTCCACTGTGGATAGGGGAACATTTCTATATTTACCAATGCACTAATAATTTTTTTCAAAATTCAATCTTGAAGACTTTGTCCTAAAATAAATAAACGTCACCTTTTTTGGTTTCCTACCAGACGCCAGCACATCCCCACCGTTGCGCTATAAAACAAGCAAATAAATCCCTTTCTCTTTGCCCAAAATTCCCCATTAAATCCGAAAAACGTCCCCACACTGTAAATTCTGCTTTTTTGTGCAGCAAACAAAGAAAAAGAACAAATTTGCAGAAACCCCTTTTAAACGGTTAAAAACCCCACCTCGTACTTTTCACCCAAAGTTCGAAAAAAAAAAAGAAAAAAAAAATCGAATCTTGGTGTTTTCCGATCAGTTTTCCGATGACTCAGTTGAAGCCCATACTCTCTCATTTAGACCCCATAATCCCATCTTCCACCGGGAAGATCAAATCGTCCTCCTACGCCTTACACCGCCTCCGCTTCCACCCGCGCCTCACTCTCTGGTCCTTCCTCTTCCTCTCTTTCCTCCTCATTTTCCTCCTCCGCTCCCCTCCCGCCGCCTCCACCGCCGGAAAACGCCGCAGCCTCAAAACCTCCGTCCATCCCGAGCGGGCGCGTCCCGGCCCGAACTGGGAGGTCCGGGCCCGAAACTCGGCCCGTCCTCGCACTAGCTCCGGCCTCACCGTCCTTGTCACCGGCGCCGCCGGCTTCGTGGGGAGCCACGTCGCCGCCGCCCTCAAGCAGCGCGGTGACGGCGTGGTGGGCCTCGACAACTTCAACACCTACTACGAATCCGGGCTGAAAAAAGCCCGAAAGAGCCTCCTCGACCGCCAGGGCGTGTACATCGTGGAGGCCGACCTGAACGACGGCGAATTGCTGGGCAAGCTCTTCGAGATCGTGCACTTCACGCACGTGATGCACCTGGCGGCCCAGGCCGGCGTCCGGTACGCGATGCAAAACCCTGGCTCGTACATCCACAGCAACGTTAACGGCTTTGTCAGCCTGCTCGAGGCCTGCAAGAACGCAGACCCGCAGCCCAGTATCGTCTGGGCCTCGTCTAGCTCGGTCTACGGGCTCAATTCCAAGGTGCCCTTCTCGGAGAAGGACCGGACCGACCAGCCCGCCAGCCTGTACGCCGCCACCAAAAAGGCCGGCGAGGAAATAGCCCACACTTACAACCACATATATGGGCTCTCGATCACCGGGCTTCGCTTCTTCACGGTTTACGGCCCATGGGGCAGGCCCGATATGGCCTACTACTTCTTCACCAAAGATATTCTGAGGGGGAAGGAGATCAAGGTGTTTGAAGGGGCTGATCATGCGACCGTGGCCCGGGACTTCACGTACATCGATGACGTGGTTAGGGGCTGTTTGGCAGCTCTTGATACAGCGAAAAAGAGCACGGGGAGTGGAGGCAAGAAAATGGGGCCGGCCCAGTTGAGGATATATAATTTGGGGAATACGAGCCCTGTCCCCGTCGGGAAGCTCGTGAACATCTTGGAGAAGCTTTTGAAAGTTAAGGCGAAAAAGAGGGTGCTGACTATGCCGAGGAATGGGGATGTTCTTTTCACGCACGCGAACATTAGTTTGGCAATGAAGGAGCTCGGGTATAAGCCCACGACCGATCTTGAGACGGGTTTGAAGAAGTTTGTCGAGTGGTATCTTGGTTACTATCGCTCAAAGAAGAAGAGCGCATGGTGAATTTTGGAAAAAAAAAATGTTTCATTAGCTTTTAGTTTGTTTCGTTTCGTGTAGTTTAATACATGTTCTCGCTTCTTGGTATTAGCTGTCGATTTCTGTTTGCGTGATGTATGCTTGCATTTGCTAGGATGCTCGGTGTTTCAATGAACAATGTGTGGTGATTCGGTGAATAATTTTGTCTCGGTGATTAGGCGTGTTTTGGTTATTTTGGATGCTTTTCGTTGTAGGTAAAACGCGGTAGACTTTCAAAAAACCTTGCTTGTTTATGGAATTTGCCTTCGTGTATATATATATATATCTATGAGATGCTAGTAGAAGAAGAGTATTTTGGGTGATTTGTGCTTTTCATCTATTGTTATAATGTTTCATCTTCATTCAATAGATTGAGTTTAGAATTGCTTGCTTGTTACCTTTCTTGTAGATGAGCTACAATCCTATGCATTCTTATTCTTGTTACTTATATAGCTAAGTGAAGTTAATTGTTCTTCTGGCACAGGGGGATACTTTGTATACATGTATATATTTTGCTTGGAAGATCATGCTTGTGAAGGGTATATTCGATTCTAGCCACACGGGTTGAAAAGTGCCCACACGAGTCGGGTCGAATTTTTGTTTGTGAAGGGGGAGAACTGGTTTGTGTTCTTGGCCAAATTAGGACTTTCACTTAGATGTGCTACTACAAGAACTGGTAAACTGTCTAGGGTTTTAGTTTGAGAAAACAGATTAATTAAATTTTAAATTATTTTGTTTTATTCTAATTTTCCTAATCCTTTTCAAGTTGCAATGCAATCACTGTTCCTCTGGTCTGGTAGCAACATAGGGCATATGTATGATCTTTATTATTATTATTATTAATATTATTATTATTATTATTATTATTATTATTATTATTATTATTATTATTATTATTATTATTATTATTATTATTATTATTATTATTAAATAATAATATTATTATTATTATAATTTTTTTTTATTTTTTATTTTCATTTTTTTGTGGGAGATAAGACATTGCAGTCAGTGCCCTATAAATATGGGAAGTTATATATATTATGGATTTTTGCAACGGTGTTCATGAATCGTAAGCTTTGAATATGTAATAAAGAAAGAACATATCAAAACCATTTCTTGATCCTATAATTTATGGTATTTGCTTTGTTTTTCCGGTGGGGAAAGTCAAATTCAATTTTTCAAGTGCTTTTCCTCCGGCATAAATGATGGATTTTAAATAGAATGAATATTAATGATAAATTATGGTTGTTCCTAATAGCATCCTTAAATTTATAGCTTTAAAGCCAATGATTTTTAGCACATATTAATTAATAATTGTGATTTTATCTACAATTTAATAATGTTATAAGGCTAAAAATTTGAATCAAACTAAACAAAAATTCTATGGAGCCATCGATCAGTTAATGTATTGACACATGTTCAAAATGTATTTATTGTAGGACATGTGTCGATACACTATTTGTGAATAACTATGGGTGACTCCATAAGCCGAGTCATCTGATGGTTCCATAGCAAAACTGTCAAACTATATTATCTTCCATGAATCAATTTGATAAGAATTTATTTGTATAGGTGGACTAATTAAAATAATTCATTGATAGAAGAACAATAAATAATTAAACAAAAATGTAATAGTAAAATTGATGAGTCATCATTTTTAACATGATGTTAGATATTAGAAAATAAGCTCAACATTGTCAGGTTAAATGTCAACTACCTGATCATCATGAAAGAGTTCATGACAAGATAATAATCAAAAGTTGATGATGTGAAAGATTTTGTATTATGTCAAAAGCCACATTGAAGAGGCTCAACACGACTGGCCTCTTACGCAATTTTGAATAAAAAGTTAATAATTATACTATTGTTCATATAATCGCTATGAATTTTCATCTGAAACTATACTTAGACAACGATAAAATTAAAGTAATTATCTATTGTTCGTTCAGTTGGTCTTTGTTAGGTCAGTCTAACAGTTAGGTAAATGTATTTTTTTAACATATATTCACATTTTTATTTGAAGATATTATACTTTTAAAAACAATATAACTAGTAATAGAGCATTTGATAGTATAAATACACATTTGTATTTAATTATTAATATTGGATCAATACACCCAACAATTAGAGTATCTCTCAAAAGTCTTAGTGATGTTAGTAAGTTTTTGCTTAATATATTTAATGAGAAAACGTCATAATAACATTGGGAGATGCTACAGTCTCGTTACGAGATTATTCTGTCGGGTTTGTAACATTTAGATCATAATGTAACCGTTGAATCATAATGTAACCGTTACAAATTTTGATGGAATGGTTCCATAACAAGACCGTAACATTTCCTAATAACATTACTAGTGTAAGTCCAAATTTGGGACAAGCCTGCATAAAATCAAATACCACGTAAAGTTTCAAGTTTGTCACACTAAATGCGTGCTCGAATTTACAATAAGATAAGAACAGAACAAGTCAAAACCAGTATGGAATTTGGACAAGTGTAACTAGTGGCATTGCTATTTTTGGTGATATAATTTATGTATGCAGGGGCGAAAGCACTTGGGGGGTCGGAGAGGCGCTAAAAAAAAAAAAAATTAAATTAGGGGTGGAGAATTTTGCAGGAATTGGAAGATTTTTTTTTGAGTGCGCATGTTGGGCCCTCCCCGATTTCATGCGGTACATACATGGGCAGAGGGGCGCCACCGATTTTGTCGTGAAAATTTTTTTAAAGACAAATTGGGCCTTCCCCGAAACGGGATCCTGGTTTCGGAACAAGGAGAACTATAACAGCAGCAGAATTTAATAATTTTTTCATTTTTATTATATTTTGAGTTGGTTAATTAGCCGACTTGCGGTGTACCGACGGGACTCAAAAACCGAGTCGACCATTACCAAAAAATACTTTTATGAAAGTACGGGAAGCGAAGAGTGCGTTGGTGGCATCGATTTATAATTTTGAGGTCTCGACAATTTATTTTGGGTAGCCCGAAGTTGAGAGAAAAATGGCAGTGACGGTGATTTTATTGTCATTTTCATGTCTAGACTTCGAGTAACCGTCGGCCCTCGTTAGGCGTGCTGAAAATTAGAAGGAGTGCTTTCTTGAAAGCACGAGAACAGTAGAAGCCGTTCGTAAAATTTATTTCACATTTCGAAGTTTGGAGCATTTATTTTGAGAAGCTCGAAGTCGAGTGCGCATAATTAGAAGAATAAAAAGCCGTTTTGCGGGGTTCCGTAAGGTTCCGTGTGACCTCGGTTTAACGAGAATTGAGTTGGAGCGTGTAGACAATTCAAACATAATTCCATACGGACAAATTTTGCATTTTTCGGAGTTCTGAGCATTTATTATGGGAGTTTGAATTTCTGCGTTAAATAGTATCAAAAGGAGCAAATTTGTCGAGGACGAGTTCGATCGTTCGAGGCTTCGTTTTCTCAATTTTTTCAGTTTTTCGTCTATTTGAAAGGAGGTATAATTTTTTATTATTATTATAATTGCGTCCGAGATTTTTATTAGTATAAATTCGGGTATTTTTCGAGTTAAAACAATTCAGTTTAAGTATACCAGTTTAATTCCGGACTAGTTTGATTTTTAGAAAAATCTCTAGAGTATTCCTTTATATCCTGCGAAAATTTTTTAGAGCGTCCACAAAAGCCCTTTGAGCGCCCTTCCGATGCCGGAGTGGGGGTGGTGCGCGCGGGATGGCCGGAGTGGGGGTGGTGCGCCGCGGTAAATTAGGCCCTCCCCGAGATGACCGGCTGGTTTCGCTACTGTATGTATGCATGACTACGTAAATATTGTGCATTTTCCAATAAAAAAAATAAAAAATCCAATAAAATGCAAATGAGGTTAAAGGATAATAAATTTATTTATGTATGCGTTATTTTCAAATAAAAGGTTCGTTTTATTTATATCGTTTATCGGTTATATTAAGATAAGAATAAGATGTATAGTGACGTAAAGTAATACATGAAGCTATCAAGATTCAAGCCATATTTTGATTCAAGGTTACAAATACTGTTAAGTCTTAAAATTTTGACATTTTGAGTTGGTATAGTGTAGATCTAGGTGACTTTCGAGTCTGTCCTCCCACTAGATTCAGCTCTAGAGCTGCTTCTTCAACTGTTGGATTGTTCTTTAGATGTAATTAATTATTCTTATATAAAAGCTCTATCGTTTAAAAAAAAAAAAAAGAGTTGGAACGTCAAAATGCAAGTCCCACAATTTCTTAAATGAAATGGGTTAAAATCTAAAGAAAAAAAAAATCGGTGAAAATTTATATTTAATTTTGAGTTTGTCATTACATGAGTTAAAATGCAATTACTCAAGTTGATGTAACATAAAAATAATAAAATAATGACTGTAGATAATTGATAGTTAAAATAATTAAATATGTGAATTGATAAATTAAATTTTCCTGGAAAATGTTCATTTAATTGATACTATTTGATTATATCAATATTTATAAGTTATTTTGGAGAATTTGACTGAAGAAAATTTGCATCCAAATAATTCCTTATAAAAAATATCTTGCAAAACAGAATCATTTTTGTTTTTACTTCCAATCACACTTAAGACTTTTATTCACTAATCCACAATAATTATTGAAAAATAGAATTTGACTGAATTTTAAATTAAAAATTGGCATCCAATCATAGTTTCATAAAATATCTTGCAAAACAATATCATTTTTGTTTTTACTTCCAATCTTACTTTATAAGATTTTTATTCACCAATCCCCAACATTATTAAAAAATCAACTTGTCCAAGTGACAAGTTCTCAAAGATAATTTTACGATTAGTCATGACTATCGTGAGGCCAATTTTGTAGCAGATTATTTGACTTTTTTGGCATCAAAGGGTCAAGTGGTCTTCACCGGTTGGCGAGCCCTCCGCCAGAAGCGAGTATTTGGTTACATCATGACAGGGTCGGCGTGTCCTATTCTCGGTCGATTCTTGTCTAGGCTCTGCATAGCCTTCTTTTCTTGCACAAAAAAAAATAAAGATAATTTTACGATTTAATTTTGAAATTAGACAGATAAAAACAACCTAAGCAGGAGATAGACTTGGCGAAGTCAGAATTTGTCATTTTCCATGAAAATATCCTTTTCGATGACTATTTCACAAAAATGGTTTGCTATTTACCGTCGTCTCCTATTACTATGTACCGCCCCTCTTGAAAAATTTTGCCTTTGACATTTTTTTTTAAGAAAAATCTCGCCGTCAGTTTCGGTTTTGCCGGTAGGACAGAACCGTGCGCGTCTTGCTTTCCCGGTAGGACGTGACTGTGCACGTCCGCGATCGCCGGCCGGACGACAGATTTTTTTTTTCTTATAATCAATTTTTTTAATTTACAAATATTTTTTTTAAAATTTATATGCTATTTTTTTCAATTATGGCTATAAAAATATAATTTTTTTTACTTTGCATTTAATTTATTATAAAAATTTTATTTTTTTCAAACTTCATATAATTATAATATATATATATATATATTAATTAATTATTCATTTTTATTTAATATTTTTTTCATTATTTACTTAATTTTATATTTTATTCATTTATAAGTATTTAATATAATTATAAATAATATACTTATTTTTAATATAAGTATATATATTATTTACTTTTTTCTATATTAATTATACGATTAACTAATTTTTTTCAAAAAAAACTTTTTTTTATTTATATATAATTAATTATATATTTATTATCATTTTTTGGAGAGAGAGACTGCTAAGGGCAAAAAGATAATTAGGAACGGTACGTAGTAATAAGGAAGCGGTGAATAGCGAATAAAAAAGAAAATTCATATCATAAAATGTCACAAAACCTTTATTCGACGGTCAAATCTCTCAGATCAACGGCTGAGAATCAGTATCAGAGCCTCAATTTTTCTGCGAAAGTCTGTCCCATGAAAATCAGAAATTTCGAGCTGCATGTAAGTTGGAACTTGGAACTCTAACATGTTAACTTGATGACGATCACATAAAAAAACAACTTTAAAAATATAGAAACTAATAATATTGGGTTGGCCCGTGATCAGCCCGCCCCGGTCCGCTTTGGACCGCGAATTGAATGGGCCTGGCCAAATAAACCCACGATAAAACGGGCTGAATGACCCATGGGCCAAGACCTTTTTTGACCATCCTAGATATCAATAATTTGCTATCCCGAATGAGGCCCTTTAGTCACATTTGGGTTTTCCAGTTATAAACGAGGTTATAAATGAGGCCCAGAAGTTGAATAGAGGAGATAACCATTACTTGTTTTGAATGCGATTTATATAAAACAACAAGATATAAGATTTGGGAAAATGCTACGGTCCCGTTACGGAATCATTCTGTTAGAGTTTGTAACCGTTAGATCATCACGTAACCATCGGGAATAGTTGATCTAATTGTTACAAACTCCGATGGAATGGTTCCGTAACGGGACCGTATCATTTCCCTAAGATTTGTCTAACAACTATGATCAATTTGCAAAAGGGCGTCCCCAACTATAATCAACTCCTCTTGCACATATGTTTAATTATTATAAATTATATGCATGTAAATAATATTAAATTATAAGTTAGATAATAGTATAATATTTTAAAAATTCTATCACTGGTAAAAATGAACATTATTATAAAAGTATTCGACTGGTTAGCATCAAAAGATGTGTAATAACATCATATTTTGCTTTGGATATATGAGAATTGGATGTATATTCAAGTGCACAGTGGCGAAGCTACGTTTAGTGGCTGGGGTCGTCCGACACCGACGATTTGCGTTGAACCACTTGTACGTAACAAAATTCCACCGTGTAAGACTCTATTAAAAAAATAATAAGACCCCGACAACAGGGGCGGATCTATATATGGGCGAGCCTAGGATTTGTCCCGACCCCAGCCACCAAAATTTCTAGCTTCGCCCTGCAAGTGCAGTTGTGTGGTCTGTTAGAGAACAAATGAGTGTGTTTTTTTGCTTTGCTTTTGTGGAGCTTTAATCATGGCAAAGTCTTGAAAATGGATTTGTTGGGTGAAAAAGGGTGATGTGAGTGATACCTTTACACATGAAAACAAAGAGTATACTACTACAACGAAGTGGTGACGATACCAAAACTAAAGTTAGATACATTGATTGAGTGAAATATTTAAAAGGTGGTTGAATAGGTGAGCATGAGTCGGTATTGTTTGGAGATGAAGAAGTCTCAGAACCGTACCAAAAATTGATTCAGTTTGTTTTGAAGATTTTTATTTTGATGTTAGGTTTGGTATTAGAGATTGTCGGGATGGTTCAGTTCGATTTTTGGTTGCGCCGGATATTTTTGAATATTTTTCAACTTATTTCGAATGATTATTAGTTATATTTAAGTTTTGATATGTTTTTTTTTTTTAAAAAAAAAAATCCAATACTCATCCATAGTTAACTATACTAAAGATTATTGTAGCTCAACGGTAAAAAAATAAAAAATAAAAAAAAAATCAAAGATTATATTCGAAATGGACTTAAGAAAATATAGAAGTAACTCAAATTATTAATAAAGACTAACTTTGTACAATTAATGATGGAAATTTGAAATAAAAATAAAAATAATATATTCTTTTGAGTATTTTTTTATTTTGTCATACCATTTCTATTATAAGATGGAATATTAAGAAAAATATCAACAAATGTGGTATAAATATATTTTTCAATTAATTGTAGATCAAGTACTATAAAACATAAAATTTAAGTGAAATTTAGTTGTTATTACTATATGTTGTTAATATTTAAAAATAATAAAATTGTATAGGATTAAAATTGACATAAAATATATGTAAGGGACGGTTCGGTTCGGTTCAATCCTCAGTATAGATATTTGTGAAATTTTCAGGACAATACCTACAATTAATTTTTTATTCGGTTTGATTTAAAATAAATCAAACAATCAACGATTATTTTTCTATTCATACATAAGAGTGATTTTGGTTCAGTCGAGTCTCATGCTCAACCCTGAATTAAAGCATCAAAATTGAAAGTTTGCTGCTACGTCTCTTTACGTGTAAGATGACATCTTCAAATTTTATCACTTTCACATCATAAACTAATTCGACTTATTGAATAGTGCATCAAATTTAATGGGAAAAAAAAAAAAAAAAACTAAAAAGTACTATCTTTTTAAGAGACAAAATATTAGCATATATATTAGATTCGAACCACGGTTAATTGTGATGAACAAAATTGAAATTTTGCGGAACTTTTTTTTTTTCTTTAAATTTTTTTGCCTCTTTTTCCATGACATCAAAGTCAACTTTACAAACTTAATCACGCCGCAATTAGTGGGGTGATACGCACTTTTTATCATATGTAAATGGTAGGATCCCGTTACTGTATCATTCTGTCGGGTATATAATTGTTAGATCAACTATACCTGACGATTACATGATGGCCTAACGGTTATAAACCCCGACATAATGGTTCCGTAACGGGACCGTAGCATTTCTCTCTTTCATCTTTTCTTAAACAAATATTTTATATTTAGATTATCTTGTAACATTATGTATTTTTAATCCTAAAAATCATAAAATGCCTCTCAAATAAATGTCATTAAAAATGTACAAATAGAAAGTAATTACGTATCATAGTGCAAGATGAGAAAATCTATTGAAATTTATAATGTCCAACTACTATATATATGAAGTCTAAAAAATAACTGTCATTGTACAACGATAATACCAGATATATATGTACTTTGGATTTTTTTTTAGCCAGCCACGATATTTAGAACTATATCCCAACTAATACGTTGGTCGACCCGGGTCACACATTTGACATAACATATAATAATGTCTATAAAATCATATTTTTAAAATAGTGATTGAGCCAACATAATAAGATGTTTCACGATCATTTAGACTTGGATAGATCAAATGGACCCAACAGTTGTCTCATCCCCATTTCTATGATTTAATGCATAAATATAACATGTCCAAAAGAGCTCACTAGAAGTGCCTTTTGGCTTCTTGAATTGAGAAGAAAGTATTGCAAAGGTTACTCAACTAATTATTTGGAATTACCCATGAGCGCTTGGATGAGATGGTTTGGGTCTCTTCCAGCTTAACCAGTGGTCTCGTGTTCGATTCCTGAGAATGCAGCAGTGTTAAAACTCTTTAGGGAGAGCTTTGCCGCCCTCGTGGTCCTACCCGGCTCGATTCCGGATTAGTCGGTTCCCTTGTGGATCCGGAAACCGGAATGTGCCTGTACCAAAAAAAAAAAAACTAATTATTTGGAATTAAACTTACACAATATTTGATTTATTTCATTCTTAAGTTCACCCTATCAATAAATTGCCAACATGCCTTAGAATGTGTTCAATGTATGTCTCTAATTAGTAATTACCATTTCAAGAGAAGTAACATTGTTAGTGCGGTTAACTCTATTTTATATGGTTAAATTTATAGGAAGGC
>CACSLK010020742.1:3598713-3612612 GCA_902706635.1 Striga hermonthica | reverse complement strand
TTAACGCGTATTTATCTCATATGTGTAAAAATATGGCGTTTTAAAAACTTTCTTTAAATATAATAGTAACATTATGTGTTAAGTATTATGATTTTGTTTTATGTTTAGTTGTAACTATTCTATTAAAATACTTTAGATATATGTAAAATGAAAGTATAATATTTTAGATACATGTAAAATGAAAATATGATATTTTAGATTGATAGTAAGATACAAATCAGTTCACTCCTTTAAAAATTTGGTGCTTTAAAAGCTCTCTTTAAGTATAATAGTAACATTACCTGTTAAGTGATATGATTTTATATTATGTTTAGTTGTACTATTCTATTAAAATAAGTACATTGGAAGTATGATATTTTAGATGAATAGTAAGATACAAATATCGCAACCGATTTTGTTAAGGGGAACATTTATGTTGCATTCTATCAATAACATAGTGTGCACGAAGAATTCCACTAAACATTGAAACATATCCACATAGAAATATATGTTATACAAAAATATACAAGATTTTCAGACATATTAGGTCAACATATTAGGTCAGAAAATCCATTTAGCAAAAATTAATATATTTATCCACAATTAAGAAAAAAACTATAAATTATCCTAATTTGAAAATTGTACTTAAACAACATATGATATATGATATATGAAGTGTAATTTATTTTGTAGTTTAACTGAAAAAAAAAATATCTTTAGTGATATTAAGGAATCGAAATATGCAATTATGTAGGAGTGTTTTGTCTTTCACTATCAATCTATCATGTTAATTATGTAGGAATATTTGTCTTTCACTATCATGTTATTGTATCATCTATTTTTATTTAATTCTAAGTATAATACTGAATCTAAATTGAACTAAATCTTTTGTTTCATATTTTTAATCCTAAGTGTAATATTGAATCTAAATTTAACTAAATCAATTATTTCATAATTTTCTCGTCATGCCGTTTCTTAAATAATATCGTCTCTATCATCATACATCTGTATCATGTTCGTGTTTTACCAATCATTATCACCCATACTTTTATCGATCCCCAAATATCATCAATTATTATGGTGCAAATGACAACAAATTATTTAACCACAAAAAAAGGAAAATAAATAAATAAAACCCATAAAAATATGTGCATGCATGTTTTTATATCCTCCAAAGTCTAACATAGCTGACAACCTTTTCCCACTGAACACACACACACTAGCTAATCTCTTTTGCTCTTCCTCCCAAGAAAAAAAAAAAAGGAAAAAGAAAATGCAGGGGTCACCAAATGGCCCAAATCCCCTGTTTCCTCTCCTAATTCTTGCCGGCCTAACATGTAGCAGCAACTATTTCACAACTCCGGTGGCCGGAAATACGGAGCTGAGGGCGTTAATGGAGATCAAGTCGTCTTTGGATCCGGCGAACAAGTGCCTGTCGTCGTGGGCCGCTGCCGGCGAGCCGTGCAGCGGCTCGTTTGTCGGGGTGGCTTGCAACGAGCACCGCAAAGTGGCCAACATCTCTCTGCAGGGGAAGGGGCTCGCCGGAAAGTTGACTCCGGCGGTGGCGGAGCTCAAGTGCCTGTCGGGCCTTTACTTGCATTACAATTCTCTGCAGGGAGAGATCCCGGTGGAGATTGCGAACCTGACCGAGTTAACCGATCTTTATCTCAATTTCAATAACTTGACTGGGGCTATACCACCTGAGATCGGAAAAATGGCTAGTCTGCAAGGTCTCTCTCTCTCTATATATATATTTATTGAGCTAAAGAAATTCATTTTTCACCTGTTTAGATATGAAACTATCACAATCTGTAGCCAGTTTGTAATTTTAATTTCATTTTCTTGAACTTTAACTTAGTGAACTTAGTGAATGAACTCTTACAAATTTGCAGTGCTGCAGCTGAGTTACAACCAATTGACAGGGAACATGCCTACACAAATGGGAACCTTAAAAAACCTGAACTTTCTTGCATTGGAAAGCAATAGGCTAACAGGGCAAATCCCTTCAAGCTTAGGAAATTTGAGGTCCTTGAAAAGCTTGCACTTGGGCTCGAATCAACTCTCCGGCCGAATTCCTTACACACTGGCCAATAGCACCTCACTTGAACTCCTTGATGTCAAAAACAACAAACTTTCTGGACTCATCCCTCCTGGTTAGCCAGCCACCCATCTTCTTTTACAATCTTTTCCAAAGAAAAAAAAAAAAGAAAAAAGAAAGGAAGTTGATGTTATTGTTGTTAAAGTTATCGACTTTTGCTTAATTCTCAAGGTCTGAAGAGGAGAAATATCGATTTCCAGTTCGAAAACAACTCGGGCCTGTGTGGGTCTGGCTTCCCCGCGCTCAGAGCCTGCACCTCGCTCGACAGCAACCTCGACCTCAACGTGAACTCCTTCCCATCTGGCCACACGGGCAATCACCAATCGGCTGCCTTCGCCATGACCTGCAACGAGACCATCTGTTCGGAGACCCCTTCAAAGCTTCCAAAGATCGGGCTCGTCTCGGGCCTGATCGCCACCTCGTTCGGGCTGGCGGTGGCTGCTTCCGTCGCTTTTTTCCGGCAACGCCGCCGGAAACAGAAGGTCGCTGACAAATCGGACACGTCCAATGGGGACACGGCGAAAGAGTTCCACGACCGGAGCCCATCCTCACTCGACCGCTGCCCAAACGTGTGGGAACCGGTGGGCCCGGACGGAAGAGACTCGTTCGACGGCCGGTCCCTGCAAGGCTCGATATTCAACCTCGAGGAGGTCGAATAGGCCACGCAGCACTTCTCGGAGGTGAACCTCTTGGGGAAGAGTAAATTCTGTCGGGTCTACAAAGGGGTTCTGAAGGATGGGTCGATTGTGGCTGTTAAGTGCATTGGGAAGACGAGCTGTAAGTCGGAGGAGGACGAGTTCTTGAGAGGGCTCGGCCTGTTGAATTCGCTCAAGCACGAGAACCTGGTGGAGCTCAAAGGGTTCTGCCGATCCAAGGCTCGAGGGGAGTGTTTCTTGATTTACGACTTTGCCCCCGGGGGTAATTTGTCGAGCTATCTCGACCGGGATGGGGTTGGTGTGCTTGATTGGAAGACCAGGGTTTCTATCATCCATGGCATTGCCAAAGGTTGGTGTTTTGGTCCTTAATATTGTGCACAAATGTGTTCTTTTTAACAGTCTGCAAACATTTCTTTGTTTGTAGCTACTGCATACCAGTTTCTGGCATTTAAGTTGATTAAGTAAAGTTAAATTGTTTCACCCCTTAGTTTAGGCCATTTGCGAGTCATTCTGGTGATTTTCAGAGTTGTGTTATGATGTCTTATCATTTGAAGTCTTTCCTAAGACCAAACTTTTTGTCTGAAGCAATTATTGATCCCCCAAAAAGTCCACTGTCCTATAATTGAGTTAATGTATGGACAACAACCACTTGTTGTGAGAGAATGGCACATGAGCTTCAGACAGAGCAATTACTATAGCTTCTTCACCAAATGCCATAAGACAGTTGCCATTAAATGCTTCAATTTATGATCTGACATTTGCTTGGCCCATTGAAGCAAAAAATGCTTTCAACCATCATCAAGCTAGTAGATATGGTTAAATCTAAAAATTGCCTCATCACTGAAAACTAGAAACTCATCTGTGATTTAATTTTGATGATTCTAAAACCAGGTGTGCTGTATCTGCACAGCAACCAGACGAATAAGCCACCGATCATCCACCAAAACATCTCGGTCGCAAAAGTCCTGCTCGACCAGAACCTGAGCCCGTTGATTCTGGATGCGGGCCTTCACGGGCTTCTTGCAAACGATGTTGTCTACTCGGCCCTCAAAGTCAGTGCCGCATTGGGCTACATGGCCCCCGAGTACATCACCACGGGTAGGTTCACAGAAAAAAGTGACGTGTACGCGTACGGAGTCATCATTTCCCAGTTATTGTGTGGCAAGACGATGCTCCCGGGGCCCACACGGGCAGCGGCTGAGGCTGGAAAATTGGAGGAGTTTATGGACCCAAAGCTAGAAGGTGATTTTCTGGAAATCGAGGCCCAACTGCTGACGAGGATTGCCTTGGACTGCACGAATGAGAATCCAGAGAGTAGGCCAAGCATGGCGTTGGTAGAGCAGGAGCTCAAAAGCGGTATGAAGAGTGGCTAGACGATGATTATAATGCGCAAATCCACTGAAATCCCTACAATCTTAACTTAAAGATATGATTGGAAAACGCGAACTAGAATGCGATTTAACGGTGTTTGGCCGGAGCATGTAAATTAGATACAGGGATGGACAGGTCCACGTACAACGTTCAATTAGATATTTTTTGTGAATTTATTTGAATTTTCCAGCATCCTAAAGAAAAAGGTACAGTTTCTGTATAGTTTAATCTCAATTTTCAACACACGCACGAAAAATGTCCTCTCGGAATCCACACATGATTTACGGGCATAAAGCTTCGCAAAATGCAACTATTTTCATTCACATGCAGTCAAAACAAAATCAACTGCGCAATATGTATAAATTGCATGGTCAAGGGGAAAGAGTTTATTAAAACAAAATAAAGTTCTTGTTCATGTTCACTAGCTCCATTATTTTGATGTGTAAAAAGAGGGTAATAGAGTCATACATAAGCTAAGCAGTTACACCCACTCAGGAGGCCACCATTTTGGCCTAATGGTCTCTACTTTGATATCTTCCTGGCCTTTTATGATTAATGAGCCCAATCCTTTGAAAGCCTCATCCAAGCGGAGAAGGCCCAAACCACGAGATCCAAGTGCAGTTGTGACCGTCCCAGCTTTCTTTTGGGAGGCCGTGTCAATCACTTCAGAACCAGGTGATACTTTTTGTTCAATCTCTAAATTAGATTAGACAAAAAAATATGTCATATTATACAAATACACCCAGAAAAATGTCAGAAAGTAATAGAGAAATTTACGTGGGTTTGTACCTTTTCCACTATCATCCAAAAATCTCAAAGGGATTAGTCGTTTTCGTATTACTCCACGGTGATGTGTACGAGCAATGAGTTCTTGGCCAATGTAACATCCTTTATCAAAGCTAATCGCATTGAGACCAGCAAGATTGTATTCTAGGGGTATCGCCTCACCTGCATAAAAACGACACATTTATATTTATAGGTCACAATCGTCAGCATTGGTCAGCGTATTAAAAGAGTAACTCGTGAGTATATATCTTCTGGAGCTCAATCACTCATTAATTCATCAAGCAAGCAGGATAGGTCATCAAATCTTCAGTTTCTCGACATGAACTGGATTTTCTTTTCAAATATATTAGTTCCAAGCCGAAGAATATGGAAGTAACATATGCTAAGTAAATCATGAGAAATGAATTAATTCTGCAGCCTTCAGCTTGTTGAAAATGATTGTGAGATGTTCACACATGAGAGTTATTTAACATGTGAACTACTGAGACTGAAATCCAAATATGCAAGTATCAAAGATACTAACCTTTTGGGATCTCAGCTGAGCCTTCAGCAACTCCCTTCTCTAACCTCCAAAGAAGATAATTTCCTTCATCAGTTTCTTTATCCACCTCAACGAGTGGAGCTGAACTAGAGAGACATATATATCAGACCACAATCGGCAGCATATTGTAATTGACTGAGTAAATAGAAAATCAAATGCAAGAAAGCAACCATTCGTATATTAACCATGTCGCCAGACAAATGTGTGAACAAGAAATCAGTAATGGGAATGCGCAGTTATGAAACCTCTATTGCGATATATGACGTACAAAAAGGTAAAAGAATTAAGTAATGAACATAGTTACAACAATAATAATAAATAAGATGAAAACAGGAGCCCAGAACTAAGTATTTAAGATGGTTAACTAAACTTACGTGTATCATTGGATGGAAAGATGCCTCGAAATCCAAGACAAGACATCCTTGGGTCCTTATTCCATTGCCAACCACGATTATTTCCTCGTGAAGACGATATACCAGAACCATCAACAGTACCGCCATAGCCAATGGAATTTGCTTCTGAGTCTTCCAATGATGAAGATTCACTTGCTAAGTTCCTACCAAACCTTTGCCAGCAAGAGAAATCTTGTGCCGCATTCTCAATCTCAACCTTAGATCTCAAACGGTATCTGCCAGTATATGATTTGAAGCCACAGCAATGACATATCATGTAATCACCAAAAGGGCCGTCGCAAAAGAGTTACTCATGTGGAGTAAGACGAAAACTTTCATAGAAGAAATCCACAGGGGATATCTTATCTAGATAAAAGGATCAACGCATTTGCCGGAACATTACATAGTGAAAGACAAAGTTTTTTTACCTCTTCTATAAAGATGAGTAACTAGAATCATGGTTGTAAAAGTTTTCATCTAGCTCCGATTATATATGGCCTAGGCGTTAGGCCCCCTATGGCCGCCTACATTTTTATCTGATTATATCCCACCTAGCACTATATAACTCCTGCATCACTTTGCCTAGGCGCTAGGCCGCAGTCCAATGCCTAGAGAGCCTAGAGATTTTTACAACAATAATTTCTACCTTTGAAAAAAAAAAAAAAAAAGTGCCTTTAGACTTGACAAATAGATTTAAGAGACCAATATGTCCAAAACCTTTCATAAGCCCATGCTTTCAATTTCTGTGTAAGCTAGGCACACAAGAAGGGAATCCCATTAGCAAGAAGCCTCATGTATGACTTAAAAACGATCGCGGCCAAACACTTCTTCAAAATACCAAAACTAGGATTTGCACCAGGCAATAAAAACAAAAACTTCATACAACAGCCCGATTTAGAATATATATAAGCATCAAATTCCTGTTGTTTAGCATTCATTTATAACTTTTATACAGAATGTACGAATACTTGCATACCACTACCTCAAAATGGATCCATTTCATCTAGCCTTATGAATTATATAAGCTCAAATGCTCAATGCCCCCAAATCACACAACCTTCAAGTAGAACGAACAATTCAAATCATCTTCAAGTTTCACTGGTTTCAATTTAAAACAAAAAACTTTGATGAAGTTTTCACCTTTTCAGAGTTGCCAAGAGCTCATCCATGACAGACCCATCAACATCGGCGAAAATCTCGAGCTCACCCGAGTCGGGCCCCGGCCCAGAACCCGTCCGGTCGAGCTTCTCATCCGAACAGGGCGGCCTGTAAAGAAAGAAATCGTATAGAAACCTCCCCTGGGGAGTCAGCATTGCGGCGTACACCGGAGGAACCACAAGCCCCGACAAGTTGGGCGTCTTGCTGCTCTCGACATCGGTTTCCGGGTTGTCTAGAATCCTCACGTCGTTGGTTACAAGACCCTGGAGGAACTTGATGGTCTCGGGTCCCCTGAAGCGGATCACGGATCGGGTCTTGAGAAGGCACGCCATGGGGCCGGCGGACTCGAGAGGGGTCTGCGACTGCGAAGAGAAGAGCCTCCGGCAGCTGCGGACATTGAATTGGAGGCGGTGGAGGTGGGATTTCGCGGCGTACATGTCTTGAGGTTCTTCGCGGAGGAGGGTTTTCCGATGGAATAGACGGAGGGGCGCGGTTTTACGGCGGTGGGCAAGGCTTGCCTTTATGGTTGTGGGTGGAGTGGGTGTGGTGCATGGGCAGAGAGTGGTGGAGAAAGGAGAAGAGAACACGTGTATGAGAGGCGCCCGGCGTGTAGCTTAGTTGTTTGATGAAATGTCTAAAAGATTCCGCGGTATTGCTAGTATGGGTTGGCAACTCGCGCTTTGCCTCGATGTTGTTGAAGTGAGTTGCTACTTACTAGTACAACAACACTTGTACTTATAAATGTTAAACGAACTAGCCTTATAAGCGGTTTAGGCTTAAAAAGCTCATATTTAAATGGATTACCAATAAAGAGACATAATCTTTTTTTTCGATACAATAAAGAGACATAATCTTAAGTCTTAACCTTAACATGCCTCCTACTAAACGGGCTATCATTTCGGGCTAAACGGTCCAAACTTAAATGGGAAATTTACATATGTAGACTCCATGTTACATTTATCTACATAAATACGAACTGGATAAACTAAAATAAAAAAGAGAATTTAGATGTGATTTTGTTTTCACATTTACGTGATTTTTTTCTCTCACTTGGTGCTTAGTTTCTCCCTCCAATTAATAACATGCAACCAATTCGACGAAACATACGCAAACACAACGAAAATTCAAAAAAAAAAAAAAAAGAAATACCAAATGTAATATCTACAAATTCGAATCGAAAAGTAAAAAAAAAAAAAGACCAAATGTAATATCTACAAATTTGAGTTTCACCGAATTCAAAAATTTAAACGGGATTTTCTTTTCATAGGCCACTTGTTGTTGAAAAAAGGAGGGCACATGAAGATTCAAAAGGCGATGGTTTTACAAAGGATTCTACCAAATGCTGCTGATACTATGCTAAAACAACAAAGTATACGGAAGATAAACTTGAAATAAACAACTTTAGAAAACTTGGATTCGTTGGAATAGTCATACCAATATCTTTGCCACCATCTGTGTGTGATATAGTAGCAGTAAGATATCAGAAAACAACACGGGAAGATTCGAAAGGTGATGGTTTTTACAGAGATTCACCGAACATGCTTCAGATACTATGCTAAAGAACAGTAAAATTATACAGAAGATAAACATGAGATAAATAACTCCAGAACAACAAAAGTATATGGAAGATAAAAGTGAGATAAACAACTCTAGAACAACAAAAGTAGCATATTCCAAAGATTAAACATTTATACTAAAATTATACTTTAGATAAATATATGCATAATCAGACCACGATATACTAAAGGTACTCCAAATTGAATCAACTATGCTAAACATATGCAAAGTCAGACCATGGTGGCATACCATAAGACGTTTACGTATATGTGATATGTCATTTGAGATGTCTGCATCCACGTGGGAGTCGGTTTTTTAGAACCTCTTGGAGCTTCAATTTTTTGAAATTGGAGCTTCTTTTGGACGTCCTTAAGTTCGGGTACTTAAAATTGAGATGTTCAAGGAGATCGGGAGTGTGTTAATCTTGTTTCATCTTCGTCCTTGACGGATTTGACATCACTGAGGAGGTTTTTTGTGTGTTTACAGAAGATAGATTTTTTTTTTTCTTGTGAAGAAGATGCAATAGATATGGAAGAAATTGGATTCTCTCTCTTACCTTAATTAAATACAATTAAATAATTGGATTCTCTCTCTTATCCGCTAATCATGGGAAATAAACCATTTGTTATAAATCTTTCTTTAAATAAAATCCAACAAGGTATATATGATTATAAGTTTTTGACATCGTATTATTAATATTATTTTTGAGGGGAGCCATTTATGGCTGGCTGCCTCCACCTTCACTTCAATCAATTTAGCTTTTTTGCTATTTGCTACAGTATCCTGATCCTCTGCTTATGGAGTGTTGTCTCCCTGAACCTCATAGTGTCCCCTTTTAGTTGCAGGATTTTTGGTTGAAGCACTAGGTTGATCTCCACTCATAGCCTAACATGTATCCTTGACATTAGTCCTTCTCTAGGTCCTCTTTGGTTGCTCCATTGAGGAAATTCCTTCTGTACTTTTCTATTGCTCATGTACAGGTACTGTCTCCATATCACTAATTTGCTCTGTAGCTCCTTGACTGGGCTGCTCACAACAAACTATAGCCATGGCCACATTTGCTTCCATCATGCTCACTACACTACTTTCTGGCACCGGAGACGGAATATCCACTGGTTGATAGTCCCTCACAAGCTTGGCTTCTTGCTGGTTTTCACTTGCCTGAAGGCTGGCACTCATGCTAGTGGAACCTATATCAGTATTAGCTGAAGGGTGGCTGACATTCTGATCATTTGGAGTTGCTTGTTCTTCAGAATTTGAATGGTTACTCTGACTAGGAGATTGGGACCAATGGATTCCTTCTGGTGCTCTGAGCCACTCTCTATATTGCCCCTCTCTAACCTGCTTTTTCACAATGTCCTCCATCTTGTGTTTGCAGCTACGGTCGGGGTGGCCTATTCTCCTACAGTAGAAACACAGGTTTACCAACTTCTCGTATTTGAATTGAACAGTAACCACAGTACCTCCCAGTCTAATATTAGCCCATCTTGGTAAAGGATCTTTGATATTCACTGAAGCCAGAAGTCCGAGAATTCTTCCTCCTTGTCCACCTGCTCTCGCAATATTAACATTATTTACTCCATTGAACATGCTCCCAACCTTCACACCCACATTGATACTCAGCCAGTTTAGAGGTACGTTGTGGACTTGCACCCACATAAGCATTTCCTCAAACCCCCTGTCAGTACTCTTCAAACCTTCTTTCCACTCCTGCAGTATCATATTTTGGTTTTCGAAAATCCAAGTTTTGTCCACCGGAACTCTCAGTTTATCTTGGGACGTGGGAAAGATAATCTGGAAAAATTTTTGATGGAGTTCCCTCACTTCCAAGGAATTTCCCATCCTCCAAATCTGAGCCATAGCCCTCTTAATCCCAGTACAGTTAACCTTCATGTCGCCAACCACCTTCCCGAACAGGCTTCGGCCACATTCCTCCGCACTATACTTGACATCACGTTCTTCAATGTCGGATCATCGAACTCTCATTCTCCAACAAGAAAAATTTCTCTAGTAGATTGCCCAGATCGTCCCCCTTGGTTGCCATAAAACCTAATTGCAGGAATTATCGCCAATACCCAAATTCGCTAGAACCCAACCCTAGAAGGCCAACTGATGACTTGATCCCTGCACTCGAGGTCAATAAGCTCCCCGAACCTAAAGACTCGAGATCAAACCTCCCAATTAAATGATGTAAATTCTCAGAAGAGAGAAGAAACCCCCCAAGAGAGAGAAAAGATTTTAACTAGAACGTACCTTAGCTTTCTGAAAAAAACCAGAAACAGCTCTAAGTGGTCCGACCCCTCGGTCCAGCCACCAGTGAGCTCGCCACTCTTCAATCTGCCACCATTTAGATTACCAACCGACCATCCCATAATCGGGCCACCAGCCCGCCACTCCCCAACCGGCTGTCGGCTTGCCCCCGTGGGATTAATGCTCCCTCAAAAACATACTTTTTATCCGTTGGCTTTTATATAAGCTTGGAATTCCATTATTTTAGTTAATAACTTTAAACCCGAAAAAAATAAAAAAACTTGCAGGTCTGATTTTACATTAAATCAATTTTTATTATTTATTTAAAAAATATTTTTTTAAAATACCATCTTAACAGTTCACTAATAAGTAATAATCATACCGACTTTCTTAAAATTAACCATAGTTTAAACAAATTACCATCAAATAACAATATATTTGTAAACAATCAACCCTAAGCAATTTGCTATCGAGTCCCATTCATAAATGATGATCTTATAGTATGATATGATTGTGGAAAAATAATAATTTTGCAACTATCAACAAATCGATTCCAAATTGTAAACCTCCATTACACTTGGTTATAAACCAAATTGTAATGGAGATTGTCAATGTAGCATAACCCTTATGTTTATCGTGCCCAACCATATTTCTTTATTAATTTTAGCCATTGGATTTGGGTTTAATTTTTGTTTAATGAAGGGTTGGGATTGGGATTTAACTGTTGGGGCTGCTGTTATTTGGTCACAGCAGCCACCCTTACCCAAATCATCTGCTCCTGCACGAGAAATCGTCCCAATCCAAATATTTCGCTCCGCGTCTCGGCACAAACAGCCTCCGCTGCAAATCGCCTCCGCCTCCACCCCAAATCGTCCGCGTCTGCACGTAGTTCGGTCTGGTCAAGGATTGACGCCGGTTTGGTCGTCGACTCGTCGCCGGTAGTTGTGTGGTGAGAAATTACATTTACTTTAGCTTAGTATACTATTCAAAGTCTCCTCCTTTTCTATTTTCATTCCCCTCTGTTATTAGCAGCTATTTCCCACCGGGCACGGTTTTTCCCCCAAAAAACCGTCGATATGGCATCGCGATTGGCCCGAAACTTTCCGCCGCGCCTTCTATACTCCCTCTGCACCAGATCCGTCGGCCCCGCGCCGCCACGGGCATCAGCTGCCGCCATGCTCGCCGGCAATTTCCATATCCGCTCCTTCTCAAGCGATGCCGCCGCGCGGCTGAAGGAGGACTGGTGGTAGGAGTCCCTACGTTATTTTGTTTCCTTTTTAAATGTATGTGTGTGTTTTTGTTTGTGTCTTTCATTATTAAGCTCGTTTTGTTTACTATATGCAGGAACTTTATTGTCGGGAACAACCGGGAAGGAGATGTTTACGTGGTCACTGCAGATGTAAGTATAAACCTTTACAATACTCTGGTAGCCCTGATTTTTCTATTTCCTGTTACTTTCTCGGATTCTCATAACTATTCAAACCCCAAATTTTCCAATCGTTAGGATTTTCTATGAATCCTAGTATTTGTTGGGTTATCTGTTTGTCATCAAATCATTTGGTTATCTGTTTAGATACGTCTCAACAATATGTTTGGCTACTCAACTGCCCTCCGGTCAATGACTCGTGTTAGATGATGAATTTGTATTTGACGTGAAGGCTACGTTTGGATTGAGGGATTTAAAATCGGTTAAAATCTGAGTTTGAAATCCTTCAACTTCTATCATCATCATGTTTTCAAATCTCTCAATCCAAATGTAGGATTTTTAAAACCTTGACGATAAACCATAATTCGTGTAGGACGAGGAGATGTCCGATAGCTTTGGATTTGAAGATAAGAGAAATGTGAGCACACAGGCTGCTGATAAGGAAAATGCCAAGAGACCGGCCATTACAGGGCTGCTCGATGCCTCTCTCGCCTCTAGATTTCTTTCTGTACGCCAATCTCTCTTCTTTTCTCTCCCCATCTCTTATTTTAAATATTTTTGTTTTATGTGTTTTGATAATTGGAAATAGATGATAATCACCTTCAAGAGGTTTAATTTTTTGTAATTGAATTACTTTTTTTGTTCTTCTACACACTATTGCCTTTGTTTCGGTATTTAATATTCCAATGCACTGTGGTGATGGTTTTAGCTTTCATCTCTGTTTATAGCAACACACTGGACTGGACTTCCATTAATACCCGACTTTATTCGTGTAGGATCCAATCATCACTGATAAGTGTGATAAACTGGCCAAAGATGAGTTTGTTGTTAAAATGGCACAGCAGCTTCTGGAGGCACTCCAAGCTTCTACGGTTCTCGAGGATGGAACATTTAATGACTCTGCATTCGAGCATTTTGCTCTGGTTATCAGAATATGGAGAAATGAGGTGTTCAATTCCCGGATTGACCAAATGCTTTACAAGGTCTATTCTCGAGGTTTTGTTTTTTAACTCTCGGTCAGTATAACTAGAATACTTGGGCTATGCACAATATTCAATTCCTGAAACAGTTAAGTTTTTGCATTCTTACAGGGTTGCGTTGTTCCCGACATCATAGAAAAACTTTCGAATGAAGTGGAAAATGAACAAATTGGAGAACGTATGTGCCGTATCAAGGCAGATCACAACTTGAGTGATATTCTCCAACTCAAAAGTCCTCCTGCTACAATGATAAGGTCGTCTAGTTATTTATTGTTGTGTGGTTGTGTGTGATACTCTTAAGTGTGATTTCTCAGTACATTTTACCATTTTCAAGCATCTTTGAATTTGTACGAGCGTGCATTGTTCTTCTAGTGGATTCCTAATATCTGTTAATTTCAGTGTTTTGCTATACATCTACGTCTGCCTTAAATGACTATAGTTTCTCTCTTGTGAAGGGGTGTTTTGATCATTTTACTTGGGTATTGGAGTTATAAAAAGCTGCCTTTGCCTTTGGGGTTTGATGAAAAATTAATGTGTTTTGATGGAGTTGTGGACATGAAGGGCATATAGTTCTAGAAGATGGAACTGTGATTTTGGGTGATACGTTGGAATGGTGGAAGGTAGTCTTGCACTTGTGGTTTTTTTTTTGTTTTTTTTTTTAAAAAAACCCATACGTGCTTTTCCGATTTTCGACCTAGAGTTTTT
>CACSLK010020742.1:3586992-3598575 GCA_902706635.1 Striga hermonthica | reverse complement strand
GTATATATGTAGTTCAGGTTGCATTTTACCAAAAAAAAAAAAAATACTTTAGGTTAAAAATCCCAAAAGCACGTATAGTACATGTTGGAAAAAATTATTTACCCTATATATAGTTAAATACGTCGTGTGTGCCGAGTTCAGTTTTACCTTCATAATATTTGTTATGAATTCATTTTTTCCCGTATTCATTGCAAATTTATTTTCTTTCTTTTTTTTTTTTAAAATTAAATTCCAGGTACCGTTAATAGATCATCAGACTCCCATTCAGAGTCTTCAAGCTGTATGTACCTATTTCTTTACCCTAATTTTTGTTTAGTGTTGAGTGGTTGCATGTTATTTTCCGTAACCTCAAATAAAATATTATTCACGTTGCACCATATGCAATAAATGAACTTGGTTATATAAACTTTTTCATTGATTTATAACTTTTACTGTAACTACAATTAGTTTCTAAGTTTCTTGCGATACAAGTGATATTTGTAGAGTTTGTAGATACACACACACACACACACACACACACATATATATATATATATATATATATATATATATACACGAATGTCAAATTAATTGTATTTTCTTAATTTATTAGGAATCATTCATCAAAAAGTTGGCCCATGACTTAAAACAAGATTCCCGCCTTTTCGGAAAACACAACAATGTATGGAATTCCTTCACATCTTTGATCCTAAAGATGATGGGTCTTTGTTTTCCGCGAAACTACATCATGACATAGCTCATGAAGTTTTGGAGGATCCGCACTTCATTCAATTGCTTTTCGAGAGCCTTAAGATGGTATCTCACTCTACTCACTTGTGGAATAAAACGTACCTTCTTCTCCCGTGGGCTTATTCTTTCTTTGCTAATCCATTTGCTTTTTTCTATTATTTTTTTATTCATTTTTATCAGGACTTTGACGGTCGTCCGTTAGTAGAAACATATGGCAAACGAGCTAAGGTTAAGAATGAGGATGTGTTGGCTGAAGTTAAAAATATCGTTAAAGATCCTGGCTTACACCAATATAAGGACCATATTGAAAAGAATGAAGTTTGTGCTGTGAGGTGTTTGTTTTTTTCCCTTCCTTAATTGCGATCAATCATGGTTTCTTTCGCTCAACAAGATTTATCGCTAAAACAATGTTCATTTTTATCTCAGAGTTTTTTTGAGTATTTTAATCGTGCACTGGATCTACGATGATGTGCATAAGAAGGTTAATGCGAAACTTTGTGAATATGATCAAGCGAGACGAGATGCAATAGCTGATAATTGGAAAGCTATCGGTTATGACGATGTAGAGGCTGAAATATGTTATGTTACTAGATTTGCTGGTGATTTGAAGGTGCGCAAGCTTAATAGTTATATTTTTTTTGTTAGCTTTCTTTTCTCTTTTATATTATCTCTTATGTTTACATCATACTTTTGCTTTTTTTTTTTTTTAATTTAATGTATTACCAGGGCTTGACGGAAGCGTTAGGTAAAGTATACGGTACTAGACCTCATAAGCACGTTTTTTATGAGGTAAATAATACTCACCACTTATCCATAGTAGTTTATTTATTTGAAGTTTATTGAGTCATATTTCACATTCTAGATGAGGAAAATAATATTCACCACTTATCCATAGTAACTAGTGCGTATCCCGTGCAATGCACGGGTAAACAATATTAAATAATAATTATAAATAGGTCTCGAGTTCGAGTCACCCAATAAAGGAAGTGAGAAACCATCATTTCTTAAAAGGGCAAGAAAAAATATTATAAATTAAAGATGAGAGTAAACAAATTAAAGATGTGACGTTAACATGTGATAATTTACCGTATATCAGTTTTTTTCTAGACAATCTAAAATTAACTTGTACAAGAGAACATAAGTATAAACACCTAAAATATTATATTAACATATGTAAAAATAACTTAAATTTTCTATATTGTTATTAAAAGATGTGAACTCACCTACAACTTTTCTAAACTATTTTGGAAAGAAAACATGTCTAGAAACATTAACTTTCATTTTTGTATAAAGATGTTTTTTAAACTTTTTTTTTTTTAAAATAAAACATTCTTAAAAGTATTTAAATTTAATATGTATATGTATATGTATATAAAGATAGAATATGACATGATAAAATATTATATTAAAGTATCTATCATATAATAAGTTTAAATAATGACATTATAAAGTTTTTGAGAAAAAAAATATATAATAAATATTGACATGATTATGACGATATCTGAAAATTTGAGTACAAAAAATATCAAAATTACTATTATTTTTTAATTAATTTGAGTACAAAAGATTTTAAAATTATTATTATTTTTTAGTTACCCTAAAAAGAGTTTGTGTATGCATACAATTACACGTTATATGCAGATTTATCATTTTTATATCCACATTTATATCCACATTTAATTTTACAAATGCAAATCTAGATTAATGCAAGCTGTAACAAATAAAATCGGATTTTATATTCAACTGAAATTAAGACAAAAATTGAAGATATCTGCATTATTTCAATTAATTTTTTACGGTATGTATTTAATATTTCTATTAAGTACTGTATGTATTTAATATTTTTGGGGGAGAAATATGTGATAAATCTGATTCTATTTTAATATATATATATATATTATAAACATCTAAAATATTATCACATATAAAAAATGTATCTAAAATATTCTATATTATTCTTGAAATATGTTTGAAGCCAACTAATTTTTTCTTAACTATCATGTAGAGAAAACATGTATAAAAATATTTAAGTTTAACCTCCATATATACATGTATCCTCCATATCTTTAATCATTGTCCAAATAATGTTTAAAATAATTTTATATAAGTTAATAATATTTAAAAAAATATTAGTAATTAGATAGGCGAAAATTACCTTTTTAAAAAAACATATATAAAAGATTTATGATGCTAATGCGACATTAGAGTGTGTTACCTTTTTTCTTTAAAAATAACCTACAATAGTTTTTTAAAAAATCTATTACAAATGGATGAGATTTTTTAAACTTACCGAGATTTATTTATGTGCTTACGATGTGATTTTTTATGCATGCGGGATTTTGTAAGATGAGATTTTTTCTACGGTTGTATTTTTTAATTTGTAAACTTATCGACTTATTGAACAATTTTCAAACATCAACTTCATTTTATAATTGAACAAATTCCACATTTTTAGGGATACATTTAATGATTTTACCTTAACTAAAAGGTAACAAAGTACACATTTAAAGGGCAACATTCAATGCTGCCCCTTTTTAAGGGAAAAAAAAAGGTTGCCATAAATGGCATGTACTTAATGATAGGAGAGTTTGACTGAGATTTGACTTACTATTTTTGAAAAATGGTAATTCTTATTATATATATATATATATATAGATTCATTTTATTTGAAGTTTATCCAGTCATATTTCACATTCTACCAAGTCGCGTCTCCAGACTAATCTCTCTTGGTGTTATTTTATTTTCTTTTTTCAATCCTTTATGTTTTAATTTTTCTTGTATTTAATACATTTGTCAATGATGTTACTTGAATGTTTCAAATGCAAACTCTTTTCAGATTATGATAACGCAATTTGATTGGGAGGTTAGTGCGAGAAAAAAGAAGTACGACGTCAAATTGGAAAATGAATCACATTTGAGCAGAGGCTTCAACCCATCGTCCTTTGGCGAGTACATCTAGTCCATGAACATGAGTCCATGAACATGTTGCACGATGACTAATTTGGTGGCTCTGAGTTGTGTGTATCAACCATTGTTTTAAATAACTTGCTATTGCTTGTTATATAGCTTTTTTTCAAAAAAACGCAACGTAATCTTATATATTTAGCTTTTCCTCGAGAAACTTGCGCAAAATGTTGAATTTCTTACGACAAATATTATGAATAGGAGGGAGTATTATATAACTTAGATATTACATGTCACTGTGCCTTTATAATTATCACGAAATAAGTGGTTAATAGTTCTTTCTGAGTTGATAGATTAATTATATGGTAGCTCTGTGCGAAAAAATACAGTACCATTTGTCTAAACCTCTTGAGTCTATTAGTCATTGTAGTTAACAGTTCCAAATATGTTAAGAGTTTTTGGTTGTTTCATAATGTTTTTTTCCATGTTTACCTTATATTATGTACTTTATTGGTATTGGCAGCATATTGCAATGGAAAATGGTGTTCTCTTGGTGGACACTAAATATGAAGTTGAAAAATTAT
This sequence comes from Striga hermonthica, assembly GCA_902706635.1. Classification (NCBI taxonomy): domain Eukaryota; kingdom Viridiplantae; phylum Streptophyta; class Magnoliopsida; order Lamiales; family Orobanchaceae; genus Striga; species Striga hermonthica. The sequence continues at coordinate 3,594,358 of CACSLK010020742.1, read as the reverse complement.
TTTATTAGTATTGGTTACTTGTAATTTTTCATGGAGTCTTTTATTGTTTTGTTAGTCATTGTCTATGTTCTGTGTAGAGTGAAGGTACCCTGAGGATGTAGCTACTGATGTTAAACGTAATATCATGGAACGTTCTAACCTAATTGTATCATAGAGTAACACTTTAGTTTATGTTTAAGTCGGTCACTAAATATTCAAATTGTGCACTTAATTATGGGTTAAATTGGCTCCAATGTGCAGATTATGAAGTACTCTATTTAAATGCATAAAGTTCGCGTTCTGAATTCTTATGTGCAAGTATGATATTTTATTCGATGCATGCTTATGAACTTCTATCACCAAAAATGTCGATAGCAGTCCATAATTAGCTGTGATTAGATTTTCACTTCTATTTAGATTACGTTTGTTTCTTGTCTTACCAGCGTTGTTTTTTAAATCATAGTTTGATCTTTAGGAACAAAGAGAAGAAGCGCAAGTTTTGTACATGAATAAGTTGAACTGTATAATTGGCCAAAGAGTGAGATAGTTGTGATTGTGAACGGTGCATGAAACGAGGATGGAAAAGAGAAAGTTGTACCTACGAATTCACAATGAGAATGTATAATTGGCCAAAGAGTGTGATAGTTGTGATTGTGGACGGTGAATGAAACGAGGATGGGAGTGAGAAAGTTGTACCTATGAATTCACAGTGAGGGAATAATTTCCCAAACTTGTTTGATAGTTGGTTAGCTTTTATTTATTAAAAAATATATAATATGGGTACATCTTATTTTCAATCGAATAGGTCTCTAACTTTCAATTTTTGTGCCTGAATCCTATAAGATTACTGCAACATTGTTTTGTATTGACTACCAAGAGAATCCAAATTGAGTGAGAACATTTGATAACTACTTATTTTTTTATCTATAACAATTTTTTATACGCATCTATAATTCTAGATTGTATTGAACGTCGAATGAGTTATATCAAAACGGTTCTTTTCTTGGGGCCACCACCAAAGTGTTTTTGGAGCTCTCATATCGAAGGAAACAACAATCGTAAAGCAACTTAGATTTTGTGATGTTATCTATTAAGTTGATGTCGTTTGTAAACAAAAAAAAAAAAACATCAAAATGTGGCCTACAAAGGATATTCTGAACGATAGTGGCAACATCGAATGGTCTACTTACAAGTTCACATTCATCCCTCATAAAATGATTACTTTCAGCTAAGCGGAATCCGGCAGGTAGTTTTTGCAATTAACCTTTACTTATAAATCTTCAGAAAACGTCACGTAATATGTAAATCTATCGTTCCAGATTAAAATAAGGAATAGAAACATGCATCTGAACATCAACATAACCAGCTATATTCAACAACAACAACAACAACATACTCAGTATATTTTCAACAGGTTGGGGTCTGGGGGGTCAGTTGTACGCATACATTACCCTTGTAATTATACAAGGAGGTTGTTTCCGTAGCGATCCAAGGTGCATTGCATCGTTTGATATATTTTTTCTAAGGACTTCATTAATAGAAGAAGCACTAGAATTTAATTGAGTCGTTTTGATCTAGTCCATTATTAGCACAAGTCACAAGACGAATGCAATATACGCTGGCAATTACTTTTGTTCAAAATTTACTACATCGAATAACCACTGGGTGTAAGGTCTTGTTCATTTATTTGTAATTTTGCCTCAAGTACAACCATCCAAGCAATCTGAACGCAATTCAACTTATAAGCCACAAATCAATTCAACCAAAAAAAAAAAAAAAAAAACAAGATAGGGGCTCTACTCTCAAACTCAATACAGAACAATTATTTTCAGACAAGAAAACCTCTGCAACACTTATAATAACCTCCCCGCATAACATAACCAACCAGCACATAACTAATCGAGGAATCAAAAACAAAGTCAGCCAAGCTGTTTAGAACAGCATAAATACGAACAATATCAACAAACACAGAGTCATGTGTAGTATCCTACATCGGTTGTGAAGGAGAATGAAGCATGCCTTATAAGTGGTTGTAGATACCTTTACTAATAGGATGCGTTTTGGTGAGCTAGCTCCCAAAAAGCAAAACCGTGCTGCTGAGCGTGCCCAAAACGGACAATATCCTACCACGGGTTGACTGGGCTGTTACAGATGGTATCAGAGCCAGTACTGGGACCATGTGCCAGCGAGGACGCTGGGCCTCCGAGAGGGGTGGATTGTAGTATCCTACATCGGTTATGAAGGAGAATGAAACATGTCTTATAAGTGGCTGTGGATATCTTCACTAGCAGAACGCGTTTTGGTGAGCTAGTTCCAAAGGTAAAACCTAGCCCTCAAAGGCAAAACCGTGTGGCTGAGGGTGCCCAAAGCGGACAATATCCTACCGCAGGTTGGCTGTTCATGTTTAATGTAGTTACTAGTACAACGCCCGTGTATTACACGGGTGCTTGCTAATATTTTCTTAAAATATAAAATTAATGAGAAAAATTAATTGAAAATTTCAATACCTTTTATAAAAATATATATATTATTATATATTTAGTATGACACTTTTTTATTTGTGCGACTTACCATTGTTATATTATAATAATTTTTTTAACTTACAACATATAATTACATTAAACATAAATATATCAATTGATAAATAGTTTTATTTTTCTAATGATTTTTAATAAATATTATTATTTTTTATTATTATAAAGATAAATAAAATTATTTATTTCATATATACAATATGGATGTCAAATCGAAGATGATCAAAAGAAGATTAATTTGATATATCATATATGTAAAACCGATATGAAATACAAAAGTTATCAACTTTTAAAACAAATTTACAATTCAATAGCTAATTGAAGGAAACAAATCAAAAGTCAGGGATATATTAGTCACTTAGTGTCTCACTATATAAAATTACAAAGAATTAAAGGGTTATATTAGTAAAAAAGATATCAAAATACCTAATTTAGCTAAATAATATTTATGGAATGTCCGAACCTAAATTATTAATTATTAATATATCAATATTATTTGTCCAAACCTAATTACGAAGCATGATTCTTCGCCAAGTAGGATTCTGAACCACCAGAAACAGCCACGTAGGCTCAGTGTATTCGAGAATTATATTTAGGGAGGATATGTTATAAGTTAGAAATATATAATATATATATAATATGTAATATATATAATATATAATATATATATATAAAGTATTTAAATTTTCAACTACTTTTTCTCATTAATTCTAAATTGTAAAAAAAATAAATTAACAAGCACCCGTGTAATACACGGACGTTGTACTAGTGTATAATACTATTTCATAATTAATGTATAAATTTTGATCCCCTGCCCACGGTGGGCAGTGCCCACCACTTTTTTTTACATGAAAAACGTGTTCGGAGAATACGTTTTTCAATTAATTTAATTGAAAAACGTATTCTCAGAATACGTTTTTCATGTAAAATGAAGTGGTGGACACTGCCCACCGTTGGCAGGTGAGCGGGACTAATTAATGTATTTGTATAGTGTGAAAGTCTAATGAATATTACACAAATCCCCTTTATAAATTAATTCATAACATATTGAGTCTAAGTGACAGACTCGCATGATTCGACATCCTATGTGATTTAGGCTTGGGTAGAATTTAATTTACTTCCAATCCAAACATAATAAATAGATCTGGATTATCTATAAATATATTGATTACATATGGTCATGTTAAATGCATTAATTGCATATTGATAATATTTCTTATTACAACCAATGAATTGTAAATGTATTTTAAAAATTAATAACTTTATTATGTTTTATGAAGTTCAATTTAACATTCATATTGTATGTATAAAAAAATAATTTATATTTATTTTTATAACAACAATAAAATAACAATGTAAGTTGCACAATTAACAAGTGTCATCTAAAATACATAATAATATATATATATTTTTTTTAAATTAAATAAAACTTAATATAAGTAAAAAAGTAAATAAAATTTGAAATAATTTTTTTCATTAATTTTAAAATTCAAGAATAATTTTTTAACAAGCACCCGTGTAATACAAGGGTATCGTACTAGTATTTACTATATCAATATATTTACATAATTTTTATATTTTATATAAAAAAATATTTTAAAAAATAAAAAAATATATAAGGGCTGGGTCAACTGGATTGACCCAGCCGAATCAAGGGCCCGACTTGACCGGGTTGACTGGGTTTTGACTGGCTTCATTGTTACCCGGTCTAAATAGCCTACTCGGACGGACTGGTTCCGACTCTAGGGTCCCGGGTCGACCCGCCAGTTCGGTCCCTAAATCATCGGGTAAAGGGGGTTGCTGCGATTAAATAACAACAGCCCCAACAACAGTTAAATCCCAGCCCTTCATTAAATATACATCAAAACAGAATCTAATGGCTATAAACTTCTTAAGTTTATTTGAGGTAGTGTCTTACTTTTTCTCACTTTAACTACCGGGACATGTGGCGAGAAATCCAAAGCCGTCTGTGAACTTGGGAACGGTTTCACCTAATTGCCGTATAACTAAACTTCTAAAGTCGAAAGGCGATTAGCATGTTTTGAATTTAGGTGTTTTTGTACATTATTATTTTTTTTTTTTGGTACAATAAAGGAGGCAAAGCCTACAAAAACTAGATAATAATCTTCCTAGAATACGACATGCCGATCACGTCATGATGTAACCAAATGCCCGCTCCCTCCGGGGGGGACTCCAAGCGATGAAAACCAACGGGACCCTTTGCCGCCAATGATGCCAAATAGTCCGCCACGAAATTTGCCTCCCTATAGCCATGAATGATACCCACAACCCAAGGACGGTCCAAAAGCTCCCTAATCCCCTTCACCACACTTCCATGAGGGCCGCTATAATCATCATATTGGACCATATCAATAATACTCTTATTATCGACCTCAACGGTGATCTTACGGGCCCCAATATCCCACGCCAGCATTAATCCTTGAAACAACCCCCATAACTCGGCTCCAATAATCGTACAAAACCCGATATTCATGTACATACATAGGTAATTAAAAAAACTGATCACACCAATGTCGTACTTTAGAAGTTTATTGGTCTTCATAAAATTAGATTTGAATTTTTTTTTAATTCATTTTTTTATTAAAAATATAAGAAATAAAGTGTAGTTTATTTGTTCTGTTGTAACATGTGGATTGATCTATGAATGAATAAAATGTTTTAATGGGTTGTGTTACTTGTGGTTTTCTTTAATTTTACACAAATTTGTGTCACTTGTTCATTATTCTTACTCTTCACATTACACACAACAAACATAAAATCATTGTATCATTACAAGCCTGTAAACATCAAATCCTCCAAACAAGTGGCAATGTGCTACAAAAAATAACCAAATAAATAAAAAATACAAGAAATCCAAGTGAAGAACTAAGCCGGTCTATAACTTTGAGTATCTTTTAAGATTCTGAGCAGCATCTCTAGCAATATCCGGCACAGGCAAGTTGCAAAGTAATGTGAGTCTTGAGGACGCAATTAGTGTTTTAGTATCGGTTTTAGAAGGACCGCATTTCATTAGAGCAACTTCCCACACCTGCTAAAAAAAATTGCAATAAAAATTTTGAATTGAATGCATTATACACGACCTGTAATCTCGTTCGTATAAAAAAATGCAATATAATAACAGTAATCACTAATATTTCCAGCTGAACAGATTTGCCAAGATTGACTGGTTTAGCCTCAGCAACGATATAATCACCAGGCTGTGCAGTTTCGAGATGGTGAATGCTAAGTTGTATGCCGGCCACTCTGTGAAATCCAGAGGCAATATGAGCTCGTATGCTTGCTAAGGCATCAATTATAATTGCCGATACCCCTCCATGAAGCATATGGTACTGCACAATCTCAAATTAGTTAAACTTAATAATAAATTATCAATTATTATAATATATATGAAATTTAAACGATTAGTACCTGGCAGCATTCTGGAGTGATTATGAGGTGGCCCGAAACTTTACTAGCTGAAACTTCGTCGAGTTCAAAACCGATCATGTTAAGTGGAGCATCCAAAATCTCTGTCTTTGATCGGGTCATAATTTATGCCTTTTATACCCGATTATGATTGATTCTTTTTTTCTTTCGAACCAACTTGAATACAATTGTGTTCTTGGTTTTTGTTTGTTATGCTAGCCTTAGCATTGTTACAATCGATCAATATTTATAAAATTAGCCAACAATATATGACAAATGTAAAGTCATTGCAAATTGTATACTTGTTAAGGCTTGAGAACAAAAGCTTGAACATGGTAAATAGAACTCTACATTCACCGGGCTATATTGACAGAGCTTGAACATCCACAATACAAAATCTTTAATTGTAAAAACCACATTTAGAAATATTTCTGCTCACAGCTAAATTCACAAGCAAAAGAGGCTCTTTTAAACCAACACTCAAATCTTTAATTGTTTGTTTGTTTGTTTGTGTGTGTGTGTATATGTTACAAGTGTACACAATTCAGCTCAAGAAGAAAAGGGTATTGTGAAGAGGTCTTCAAATCACTAAATAGACAAACGTCACAAATGAGGACACGATTTTTATTTCCTTAATTCAAGAATTAAACCAAAAATAAGAACAAAATTCAACAATACGGATGACAAAATTGGGGTAAAAATAGTAAAATAATTAAATCCAGCTGAGATAAAATGCTGCAAGTCAAAATTAGAGAGTCGAACATAACCTTAATCTTCTATGGTTTATGCACAAGAATTAAAAAGGAAAAAAAGAAGAAATTGAAAGGGGAAAATCGCCAGAAAAAAGTCTTACTCACCGGCTGCCAGGAGACTGCGAGAGTTTTGCTGAGTAAATTGACGAGCATGGAAAGAGAAAGTGCCTACTCATTGGACGAAGAGGGTTTAGCGCAGTGGCGCATACCTCGTTCCGCGTGTTACACAATGTGTGTTTTGTATTACAACGGGAACCTATGAACTGACTGAAGTGTTCAGTTCGTACAAAAGAACTAAAACAAAAATTGAAATTACAACTCGAACGCGGAGAGATTTGAGCCGAGGCGATTGAAATCTATCCGCAAGACAAATACGCCCCGTGTAGTGCTGACGGGTTAGTGCGTAATGCCCCCAAAGATACAACGGCTTTAACACTCGGAAGCTGTAGCACACCAGCCTTCAGAGTCCAGTCGAACAAGAATGAAGTCGAGAACCGAGCACTATGATATGATGCGTGAGGCTTTGAGAGAGTTCTGAATGCAAGAAAATGTTGTGTATTTTTTATCTGCAGCTCTATGTCCTATTTATAGGACTTCCACAAGTTGAGGGAAACCAACAGTCATATCTGCCACTTAATGCAGAGATAAAGAGCCAAAAACGTTTCTGGTGTTACT
>CACSLK010020742.1:3554535-3569997 GCA_902706635.1 Striga hermonthica | reverse complement strand
TTTTTTTTATGTTTGTTGTATCACAAATTTTTGTGTGAGTCGGACTAACTGTTAAACCAATCATTCGATCATATGTACATTTTTATATTATGAATATCATCTTTTGGGTATATGTTGTTTATTAAGATATAACATTTAAATTTAAAAATATGCAAATATGTTGAAAAAAAAAATGATTGTATAACTGTTAGGTTTGCTGAATATTACCTTTACGGTGGATTTTCTGTTAGGTTGGTCTAACCATAAGCCCATCATACTTTTTTCGTAAATACACATAATTTGATTAAAAAAAATCTCATTTTTAAAAACATAATATAAACATGCATATGTTATAAAACAGAAAATATAAATAAATCAATATAAAAACCAGATATGAATTATACTGAATTTATTTCTTCTCTCTCTGCATTCTTTCACTTCATTTGGGTTGCCTTTCATAGGCAAACTCCACCGACATTACAATGGATTGTGTCACAAAGTCTTCATATCTCATTGTTCACATTTCTTATATATCGATAGAATCACTATTTATGAATAGCGGTACATTCCACTCGTTCATAACTGAATATGTTATTTGAGTAGTCAATATTTTCACCTTTTCTTTTTCTTTTCTTTTTTTTTTTTTTTTAAAAAAAAAATTCTCCTGTTTTTTGACAACTTATGTAACTAATGAGTAATTAGATAGCATAAAGCCAAAGGAATAATAATAATTATACTACTACTTGATTTTGTTTATACTACTTTTTTACTCTCTCACCTCACTATATAAAGGTAACCACTGATTGATTTTTTGCTGTGCTTTCAACTTCACCTATTAGTGAATAATGAGTCTGATGAGATCCATCATTGAGGCAAACGGGTACGGATTGAGAAATTCAAAAAAAAAAATAAAATAAAAAATAAAAATAAAAAAAACAAAAACAAAAATAATAATAATAATAATAGATACCTCGTAATCTTTAAGTCACGTATACACCGTACATGATATGCTAATCTCCCGTCGCATAATAAGATGCGTTTATTTGTCACATGTCAATATCTCGTAATCTTTCAATCCAATTATTAGACTCTAGAACTCATCCATGAAGAAAACAGAGGATATAGAAGCTAAGATTCACATGAGGTCAATGTGAAAAAGGCTTTTCAAACCACTTTTACCAACTTTAAAAACACCTAGCACAAAGATAATTACTGTAACAAGAAGATAAAAACTAGACCTAGACCATTAATTACCCCGGTCACGGTTAGTTCATCTGTGCAATCGATCACAATCGAGCATCTCTCAATGCCGAAAGCCTACTTCAACTTCCGGGCCCTCTATCGACTTTTTTGTCTCGACAATGATGGGTAGCATCATTCGACGACTGTGCATGTATATCATTGCAAACTATATGAGGTGTTTTAAAAGGAGAAGGCATCCCTTTTATTTTCCCTTCTCTTTTTTCTACTCTCACTTTTTCCTCAAGCGATTTTGTTCAAATTGAATGGTGGGGCTCCACCATGGTCATTTTTGGTGGTGTCCCTTTTGAGTCATACATAGAACCATCAACTGCTTCCATGAAGTCATATCATCCGGACTGAAGAATCTTGACGATGGGTAGTTCGACGTTCCATGAAAGAAAATCGACTTTCAGTAAGGCCAACAGTTGATTAGCATTTGCTTATTAGGCCTGATTTTAGTAAAAGACTCATTCTAGAAAATGAATTGAAGTTCTGTTTTTGCATATGTAACTTTCGACCTATCTTCGGATAGTGCAGATCAAGAGAGGAGAGCTTAACCGAGAAAGCTAGCCAAAGCACCGAAAAATAGATAAAAACTAGCAGAACAATCAAAGGAAAAAAAGACTGCAAAAAATCATCACTTCAGTAATCATCATACTGCAATATAACCATGAAACTCATCATATATATAAAGATTCTGCTACCCCTGAAAGTCTGAAACCTTTTAAAAGGTCAAACACATACAAAATTATAACCTACATTTCGAAACAAAAGGGATCAATGAACGAGAAAAAAAAAAAGAAAGAAAGAAAGAAAGGAAGCCTTACACAGAGGATACATCAATAAAAACCTCATTCAGCACATCATCTTCACTGTTTTCCAGTGCAAAAACCTCTGCATCCTTTTCTTCATCTCTCAAATACACCCGTTTTTCCCCCTTCGAATGGGCCGAAACAAATATCAGCTTCTGCGCCTTCTCCATCCCCACACTCGGATGCGAAGCACCAGCCCATTTCATCAAAGACCTCGCGCAATCGAAACCGCTCGAACTCGCCCGGAGGAAAATCAGCCTAACCGCCACTTTCCCCAACAACTTAAACTCGGTCAAATGGGTCTCCCACACGAGCCTGCTGCTTTGCGGATTAACGAACTTCATTTTCCCCGTTTGTGGGTCCCGCTGCTTCAACTGCACGGCCTGCGCGTAAACCGGGTCAAGCCCTTCGGTCCTCCACTTCATAAGCTCCATCAACACAATGTGAGCATCCTCCATCGAGACGAGCCGAGTAACGAGCCTGTCCACGTCCTTCTCTTGCTCGGTCGTCAAGAATTTGAACGGCGGCAAGTATTTTCCGCTAGCGTCCCTGATTAGATAAACCGGGTCGAGCACAAATGCTGCGGCCCACGACGGGTGGTAGTTTTTCTTGAACCTCCGGTCGATTATTTTCTCCACGGGCCCCTCTGCCACGTGGAATTTGCTACACCAGTCCTTGATTTTTGCTCTCAGCTCCTCCCACAATGGGAGGCACTGGCCGACTTGCGGCTTCTCGGTCTCGATCTCTTGTGCCATTGCTTTGATTATCTTAACTAGAGAGTGAACACTTTCTAATTCGTTCCAAAAATTCGAGTTCCTCATCATCTCCTCGATTTCTCGTGCAACTGGCTCGTCTAGTGATGCTATCTTGTACGCCTCGTCTAAGAGAACAAGCTGAAGGGCCCGAGCAGAGCTGAGTATATCCTCCAACATCACGTAAACGGGCCCAAAATCCGATCTGTTGGTCACTGAAACTTTCAGCAGGCCTGCGTGCCCGTATTCCTGCAGCTGGTACCTGTGAAAACTATGACGAATTATACGGGACTTGTCGTTGATGAAAGTCGCTATCTTGAAGCAATTTTTTGACACGTTGTTGAATAAAGGAAGCTCCTTGAAGAAATCCTTGATCAGACTAGTGAACCCTTGAAGCTGACAGCAGATATTGACCATCCAATAATGCTGAGACTCCAAATTCCTCAAGGCCTTGGCTTTAAACTTGTCCGAAACAATCCCGACACATTGATACAGTGCATTGCCACAAAGTTCAATTATTTTATCCCGTAAGATCTCTTCCGCGAATGAGGACGGAACATAACAGCTCGTGAAGATCGCCTTTCGAAAGACGTTGGTTCCGTTGGGAAGATTCAAGGACAAATGCACGAAACGGTTATCCTCGTTTTCGGTCTTCCAGTTGGCGGCTAGCTGAAAGAACAATGCGTCTCGAATCTTGGCCTCGGATTTGGCTTTGGCTTCCTCGTATTTAGCGTCCAATCTCGACCCGAGGAGGTCTCTTCTTGAAACTGCTGGAAGGCCGACCTGTTGGAGGAAAGATTTGAACTTGGGATGGTCGAGGCTCGAGAGAGAGATGGGCCCGAAGGAATCGTAGAACCAATCGGCGAGGGAGTCGAGGGCTGGGTCGATTTGGTCCTTGTTGAGTGTGGGCCCGAGAGATGGCTTCGGGCTTTTCAGCCTCTTGACGCTGTCTTCCAGTAATGCCAGGGCACTCAGGTCATCCTTCCCGTTGGAGAGGACCTGTTGTTGCTGGCGCTGGGAGTATGGGCCGCTGCCGCCGACGCCGCCGCCGTGGGTGGGGGGGCTGGCGCTGGTGACAGAGATGGTGGGTGGGTAGGCTAAATCAACGGAGAAGGGAGGATTAGGGGTGGTGCCGCAGCGTCGGACGGCGGAGCTGCTGCGCTTGCAGTGGTTGTGCGGCGGCTGGGAGGAGGGAGGGGAGGCGGCGTCGGGCGCCTGCGGTGCGGCGGAGGAAATGGGAAGGGGGGCGGCGGAGAAATTGGGGCAGGTGCCGCGCTTGAGGTGCTCGGAGGCGGTCCGGGAAGGGTTGGAGGCGGAGAAAGTGGCACCGCAGAGGGAGCACCGGAGCTTGACGGCCCGGGGAAGGCCGGTGGCGGAATCGTGGATGAGGATGGGCTCGAGGTGGGCCCAGTACCAGGCGCCCTTGCCCCTAGCCGCCTTGCTCCGCGCCATGACCAGGCCCTCGAACCGCTTGTGGATCGCCTTGGCGGCCAGCTCGTCGGAGGACTCCGCCGCCGAGGCGCCGGCGGCGGAATTTGCCGCCATTCTGACCGGGAAATGGTACGTAACTGACTGCTTTTGGTGCTAATCGATGATCAGCTCAGAGGCGACGCCGGGCGGGAGCGGGAGAGTGATTGTGGGGGAAATTCAGCCGGAGTTTGGGGTAGAGAGAACAATAGAGTCGGTGTGTGTGTGTGTGTGTGTGTGTGTGTGAGAGAGAGAGAGAGAGAGAGAGAGAGAGAGAGAGAGAGAGTGTGTGTGTGTGTGTGTGTGTGAGTGAGTGAGTGAGTGAGGTATGGTGTAGTTGAGTTTGTATTTGGCTGGTTATGAGCACAGGTGTTACACTATGCAAACACTTTCCAACACATTTTCCAAATTTCTGACAAATAAAATGAATCAGAAATTGGGAATGAGAATCAAATTTAAGGTGGTAAATAGGATCTTACATGTGTATATTACACTATTAAATTTTATGTTAATGCGGTATGATAGAATACAATTTTGCTATGGAGTCATCGGATGACTCGACTTATGAAATCATTCACAGTTATTTACAAATAGTATATTGACACGTGTCTTACAATAAATACACTTTGGACAGACGTCAATACATTAAGTGATCGTTGGCTCCATAAGAAAACCATCCGATGACTCCATAGATTTTTTGATGATAGAATAATGCTATTTTGACACTATTTTTTTATGAATGGCATAAATGATGTGCAATTAAGTATAAAAACTGTTGAATTTTAAGCTGTGACGTGTAAAACATAGGATATTATGTCAAACAAACGAGAAATACTATGGTCCGGTTACGGAACCATTCTATCAGTTTTGTAACCGTTAGATCATCATGTAACGTCAAGGATAATTGATCTAACATATACAGAACTCGACGGAATGGTTCCGTAATGGAACCTTAACATCTCCTCAAACTATATATCAACTATTACTTGTTTTGACACAATTTTTTTGACATAATGAATGTCATAATAATGTGTAAATATAGAGCTAATGATATTTAAGTTAGTGTGGTATGTAAAATATGAGATATTATGTCAAATTTTTTATCAACTATTATATTATTCCACATAATCCTTCGATATTAAGTGTTAAGCAGTGCTATATTTTTAATTAATATATGTATTTTTTAAATTAAAATAATATACATTAAAAATAATATAAATAAAATATAATTTCATATAATAAAGTTGTATTAAAAACTTATTATAATTACACTAGTAATGTAGACTAAATTGAGTATCATGTAGTAAATTTTGGAATTTCTTCTCAGGTTAGAGGCTTGGATAATGTTTGAGCCACTGTTTGGCCCGCTGTAATAAATTAAGACAATAACTAGCCTGTGCGAATATTGCATGAAAAATATAAAATTAAACTAGCACAGTACTCTAAACTTCTAATATGTTATCTAGATAGTAGAATATAAAACCTTTTAAATAAAAATGTTGAAATTGTGAAGTGAGTAGACATAAAAAGAATAATTATGAATGTAGCATATAAAAATAAAATATATATATTAATTTAGTAAGTCAAATAAAATTATCAATTAGCTTATATTACCAAATATGATGCATATTATAATATTACCTATTTATATGTGTGTGTTCTTACAAAATTATTCCTCCACTATACTATCTGAATTTTGCAATATCAATCCCAATATCCATGGTTTATAATATGATAGGGTGGTTTACTAGTATATTTTTAACATTTTGATTAAGAGTTATCTTTTAGTAGAATAAGTAAAAATATACAATATTTTCACACATATGAATTGCTTACAAAATAAAAGACTTGGAAACTCCTAGGTAATTTCATCTAGGGACGGATTTAGAAATTTTTTTTAGGGGACTATATATTTTTTAATAATCATAAATTTAATTTAATGTATATAAAAAATTGAAAGTTGTATTATAAAATTATATATAATAATGGTGCAATATTAATTATAAAATTTCAAACCTTGACATTGACAAATTTACAATTAACGCTCTCTCAATTCATGAATTTCATTAATGATTGACTCAACATTAATAGTTTTGATATTTTTTTTCTTTCCGGTAAGCATATTTTATATGGTATTATTTTTCAAAAATAACCAATTTTTATTTTTTCACATATTTATTATACATCCAATTTATTTAAATTAGAAAAAATGCTGTACAAAAGTGCAAAAAGAGTATAATTGTAGTTGAGTTATTTGTAGAAAGAGTAATACATTTACTATTTTAATATAATTGTATGAATTTATGTGAAAAATGATATACTTATACTTATCATATATAATATCCTCCCTATATATAATTCCCGAATGCGCTGAGCCTACATGGCTGCATCTGGTGCTTCGGAATCCTATTTGGCGAAGAATCATGCTTCGTAATTAGGTTTGGATAAATAATATTGATATATTAATAATTAATAATCTAGGTTCGGGTATTCCATAAATATTATTTAGCTAACTTAGGTATTTTAATATCACTTTTACTAATATAACCCTTTAATTCTTTGTAATTTTACATAGTGGGCACTAAGTGACTAATATATCCTTGAATTTTGATTTGTTTCCTTCAATAAGCTATTGAATTATAAATGCATTTTAAAAGTTGATAATTTTTGTATTTCTTATCGGTTTTGCATATATAATATATCAAATTAATCATTTTTAATGATCTTCGATTTGACATCCATATTGTATTTATGAAATAAATAAATTATATTTATCTTTATAATAATAAAAAATAATAATATTTATTAAAATTCATTAAAAAAATAAAATTATTTCTCAATTGATATATTTATATGTAATGTAGTTACATATTGTAAGTTAAAAAAAATTAGTATAATATAACACAAGTAAATTGCACAAATAAAAAGTGTCATAATAAAAATATAATAATATATATATATATTCTTATAAAAGGTGTTTAAATTTTCAAACTACTTTTTCTCATTAATTTTAGATTTTAAGAAAAAAAAATTAGCAAACACCCGTGTAATACACGGGTGTTGTAGTAGTATATATTCTAAATTACAAATCTTGGGGGGACAATGGCCCCCCCTTGAATACATGTAGATTCCTCCCTGGTCCTGACTAAAATATTTTTTTTTTCAAAATTAATATTACAATATAATTGTTGTTATAATTAAATTAGATTTAACAATTTTGCTATATCAATGGTTCATAATATGAAAGGGTGGTTTACTACAATTATTAAACATTTTGATTAAGAATTATTTTTAATAGAATAAGCAAAAATATATTTTTTTTTTACACTTCAATTATTTTACAAAATAAAAGATTTGTAAACTCTTAGGTTTCATCTACGTAAAACTCCCATTTTCAAATTAATAATATTATAAAATGTTTGAGATTTTTTAACAGATGTTCCGAAGAGGGTATAATTAGTTTGCAATTTTTGTAAAGCACTTAAGCTACATATTTGAATGATTAACATTTGTATTAAATTCGAACTCCAACATTTGTATTAAATAGTTTAAAAAAATTGTATTAAATAATTAAAAAAGAAATGTAGGATGCTATTATTATTATTATTATTATTATTATTATTATTATTATTATTATTATTATTATTATTATTATTATTATTATTATTATGCAATTAGCGATTTTTTAAACTAATTACGTTCCTATCAAATAATGATGACTCTAGTTTTACAAGACTTCAGTTATAAGTCTATGATATAGAGTAATCCCGCTCACCTGCCCACGGTGGGCAGTGCCCACCACTTTTTTTTTACATGAAAAACGTATTCTGAGAATACGTTTTTCAATTAAATTAATTGAAAAACGTATTCTCAGAATACGTTTTTCATGTAAAAAAAAAGTGGTGGGCACTGCCCACCGTGAGCAGGTGAGCGGATTCATGATATAGAGAGCCTTACCAGCTACAAATAATGGATTGGGCTTGATATAATCTTTTTGATTGTTTCAAAGGCTTTCCACCTATTTAGTTAGCCCACTAACATGTTTGGTTTACAATTGGATATTATATATTTTAGTTTAAAATTACTTTTGTACCCTTCATTTAACATTAAATTTTCAAAATGATCCAAGATAATAATAAAAAGAGCTCCCGACAACGCAAATCCCAGTCCAAGCATAGACGATTTTTTCATGCTAAAGCGGGATCTCACCCCATCGGCGACCACCAGAACGCACACAAGCGGGAGAGAGCCGCCACTAAGAGATCGCTCACGGCCGCCGGCGGATTCCCCCGTCATCCATCCACCGCCGCCTTCGAGATCGAGAGGCCTAAAATGACAAGTGTCCTTAGGGATTTGGGTAAGTACTGAAATACCCTTAATGAAAAAAAACTTGTACTGAATTTACAACAAAGGTCTTCAAATATTGATTTCTTAACATTCACCCTAAACATAATTTCATTTTTTAATTAAAACACCAATTATTCATAAATTGTGTATGGATTTATCTCACGCATTTAAACCTAAGATAACGAAGAACCTGCACAGACATACACACACACAATCAATTGTTCGCACCCAAAGATGAAGGTGAATAATTAATCCATATGTATTTTCGTGTTCTTCATTTTGTTGTCCATTCGTCATTTATAATCGATGGTTAAGGATGATGTTTGGATGTGTGTGTGTGTGAGGTGATGAATATCGATGGTTACATTGATAATGAATGATATTGTTGTATCATGTTCGGGAAAATATCACCCCTTGTCTGATTAGTGATATGAATTGGGTTTGTGGGTGTTAAGCATTTAATTTTCTGATATTGTTATATTATCTTTGACAAGCACATTATATGTTCGATGATATGTCTTAACGAAGACCGCTTGTTTGATTAGTCATGGATCCATGTAATCTTGTTGTAAATGATATGGACAGCCTTCTGTCGTGACGATGAGTGGGACTTTCAATAGTCACGTTCTATACTTGATAGAAGTCATGGTGAAGGTTGAATCCCATTAAGCATGTTGCAGGACTGCATTCATTCATAGAGTTTTATTGCAGATATAAGTCATCCATTCTTACAAATGACTGTTGGATTTGAAATCCTAAATATACAACATTCTACTGTTTGTTCAAATGTACCACTTTTCACACACAAAATGACTGTTTACCTTAATGCTTGAACTTTTTAAAATATCACACATATAGGCAAGTTGGCAGTAATGATATTATCACACTCCAAGAAGTTGTATAAGTTGAATCTACTATCTTATTCCCAAATTGCTCACAATTATAAGCTTTAGTGTATTTTGACCCCTTTCAAATGGCTATAACAGGACCTTAAAGATTGTGAAGTGCTGACAGAGGGAAAGATGTTTGGAAATCTATATATTTCCAATCACAAATCTGATGCAAACAATTCTTGTTATGTTTTTAATACTAGCTTGAAAGCTCGCATATTTTTTTTTGGACATGCATCTGTAAGTACTATGAAGCATTTTGATTTGTTTGAAACCATGTCTCAGATCTAGTTTAAGACCCTTGAAGAATATTGTACTTGCATCTGTAAGTACTATTTGTTTGAAACTTGTGCTATTGCAAAACAACACAGAGACCCTTTTCCTATTTCTAACTGAAGTGAAGATTAATCAATACAAGTAGAATCTTGTTGAAAAAAATTAGACATAAAAACTAATTTACAACAGTTCTGATTTAGTCCATTCTTCATTGAACATGACTTCCAATTGGGTCAATGTCTTTAAGTCCCTTATCTTTACTTACATCTGGAATGCAAAATGAGTTCTCTTTACCAACAAAAGACTGTGATGGTTGGGTACTCATTTTTTTTTTGATTGACAAGTGGTTGTTTTATGTCCGAGTTCGCTGCAAGAACAATCATGTCGTTAGCATTACTTGTACATAAATACTCAATTTTTACATACATTTAGTTGATGATCAATACTCGAAAAAAGACGAGTTAAGTCTAACGTAACCAGGGGCTAAAGTTGATGATCAATTGCGAAATAACTGAACTTTAAACCAAGTCTTGGTTTTTACTTTAAAAGATTCAAACTTTAAGGAACTAGTCACACTAGATAAACAAAAAAAGATAAAAACTATAAACTTCAGCAAATACTAAGCCTAAACACATTATTCTGACCAAAACACCAAATTCACCTTGAACAACTTTATAAGCGAAAAGGACCAAAAATCGAAGTATTAAGTCCTAAGCAAGGTACTTACTCTCCTTTGGCGAGCTTGGACGAAATCCGTGCAGAAAGTCGGAACTTTAGTTAGAAACTAATCACTAGAAAATACGAGTTGAAGCTCTGAAGAACATAAAACTAGAGAGAAAAATTTAAAAATAACTAATTCTTAAAGTAGAAAAGTGAGAAAATGAAGTCTAGATGTTTCAAATACAAAGGGACTTAATGTAGTCATAGCTCAAACACACACTAAAAACACGCACATATACTAAAGAACACTCACTGGCTAGCAGAATATTCGCCTAGTGAATAGTGAAAATAGGCTTGAAAACTGTTGGAAAATTAAGTTCCCTACAAAAACCACTCGAAAAATTTGCTTGGCGGAAGTGGACGAGGATCGCTTGGTCAGCTTCTCGCTGGGCGGAAAGGATTACTGGTGGGCGCGCTGTCGGAATGCTGATGTTTGCTGGATAGCGAGTGCAGGAAAGGGGTGCTGGCAGGATGTTTGCGGGGGCGAGTGCGCCTGAGGGCCTCAGCGATGTCTTCTTTGGTGACAACATGCGGGTCTCTGCGATGCACGAACGATGTTGGGCACATGTGCGCGAGCAACGACTCTCGGCAATGGGCACACTATCCTAAGCAACGACTTGCTGGGATGGCAACAACTCAAATTTTGTCGGGCAATGGAGAAACTTCCTCAGGCTTTTCCCATTGTTCATGAAATTAAACAAAAAACTTTGTTGAAATGCTCAGAAATAGACAGAGATGATAAGTGCTCAGTTTCTACTCTTACACTTAGGACTCGGCTCGATTCTTCTCTTTGAATATTAGAACAAAGGGACCTATACAACACCAATAGACACGAAAAAAAAATACACAAAAAAATAAAGTGCAAACACACGAAACAAAGTAAAACGGACGCAATAAAATGTACCTAGAAATAACTCGACTAAACACACAAAACATACAAAACACTTGCTTGTTTATATATAGATTTTTCAAAAATTAAAAAAAAAAAAAATCTCAATTCAAATCTGACTCAACTTCAACTTAACCCTACTATCTTTAATATTATCAATATAATTAAATAATACAACTCAATCATCCTTACACATCACATCAATTTCAATCTACTATCCATCTAACTACACACTACTTCCAATCACAACTTTATTACTTTTAAATTAAAATATTAATATTTTATTTTAATATTATTTTAATATAAATTCCAAGTATCACTCTCAACATAACCCAACAAACTTTTTAAAAAATGACTATGGTTAACCAAGAAACCAATAATAAAAAAAATCTATAAATAAGCATGCCAGTAAGAATCCTTTCCCAACCAATTCGTATTTCCTATTTGATTGAACCAATAGGCCTTCCTAGCTTGCCGCATTTGAGCAAGACCAAGCTCGCCTTTCTAAGTCATATACTTCTTAGCTCAACTTAGTTTTAGTTTAAATGTGTGTGCCAACTCTAATCAACCTAATCATACATCAGAAATGCTATGTCCGGAACCACTACAAGAAAATGATGAAATTCCAACAGAATTTATTCTAATAGAATTATTCCAACGGCAATTCCAACGGATATTCAATACTATTATTTCTATTAGAATTTTTTAATGGATTCCAACGGAAATTCCAACAAAAATATTCCGTTGGAATGAGATTTTTATTGGAATTACCGCTGGATTTTGACGATTCCAACGGGTGTGAAAATAAAAATTCCGACGGAAATTGCATATTCCAACGGTAAAAAGCCGTTGGAAATATAGTCGTTAGAATCATCAAATTCCATCTAAAATTCCATAGAAAAACACATTCCAACGGCGCCGGAATTTCTGTTCGAACTATTCCAACGGAAGCTATACCAACGGAATATCTGTTGGAATTTCCATTTGAATATATTATCATAGAATTTTCTGTTGGAATATAACAATTTTTTTGTAGTGAACCTGGAGTAAGAGTCGAGCTCTTTATATTATAGCAGGAGTGAACTTTGATCTCGTAATTAAAATGGATTACAAATTTTCTAAAAATGCTTCTGTCAAACCGTATAATACTTGGAATCTTGTCTCTCTCATATCATTATCTCACAAATATATATACAACAAGACCAAAGGAAATATAAGGAAATACTTGCCAAGCAAGTTATCTATCTACTACTAGGAAAATACACAATCCTAAATATACCAATATACAATTATATTAACACCCCCCCTCAAGTTGGAGCATGAGGATTCCGAATGCCCTACTTGCTAAGGAAATGATCAAACTCGCGCTTGCCTAAGGCCTTTGTAAAAATATCGGCGAGTTGCGAATGAGTGGAGACATTTGATGCAGAGATGAGACCCTGGACTAGGGCATCCCGAAGAAAGTGGCAGTCAACTTCAATGTGCTTGGTGCGCTCATGGAAAACGGGATTGGCCGCAATGTGTAGAGCAGCTTGACTATCGCAATGAAGATGCATGGGCTGAGAATGATTAACACCAAGACTTTTACGTAAACCTTTCAGCCACTTTAGCTCACACGTAAGCGTAGCCATGGCACGGTATTCGGCCTCAGCGGAGGAACGAGTGACCGTGTGCTGCTTCTTGGTACGCCAAGAGATAGGAGAGTTACCAAGTTGGACAAACCAACCAGAAAGTGACCGACGAGTAGTAGGGCAGGTTGCCCAATCAGAATCACACCAACCATAAAGTTGTAAGTCACAATCGGTCCGAAGAAGGATACCTTGGCCAGGAGTACCCTTCAAATAACGAACAACACGCAGGGCAGCGTCCCAGTGAGCCTCACGAGGCTGGTGCATGAACTGAGAAAGCATGTGCACCGCATAAGAGAGATCAGGATGAGTAACCGCCAAGTAGATCAGACGACCCACCAAACGTCTGTATTTCTCTGGGTCAGAAAACAAAGGACCATCCGCCAAAGGAAGCTGATGGTTTTGTTCCATTGGAAAATCCGCCGGTTTCCCACCTAATAGACCAGTCTCGGCCACAATGTCAAGCGCATATTTCCGCTGACATAAAAATATGCCAGAAGAATTCCGAGCGACCTCAATGCCAAGAAAATATTTGAGAATGCCGAGATCCTTTATATGAAAGTACTGACCCAAATAATCCTTAAAGGTCGCAATAGTGGCTGGGTCACTTCCAGAGATAATCAAGTCATCAACATAAACGAGAACCTGCAAATCCATACTGTCCCGATGAAAAGTAAATAAAGAATAATCCGAAAGCGACTGTTTGAAACCATAATGCGTAAGAGCAGTGCCAAGCTTGGCGAACTAACACCGAGGAGCTTGTTTTAAGCCATAAAGAGAACGTCTGAGTTTGCAGACATCACCAGAGCGTGGAGAGGAAAAGCCGGGAGGAAGTTTCATGTAGACCTCCTCTTGCAGATCACCGTGCAAGAAGGCATTGTGAACATCCATCTGATGAACTTCCCAGCGTCGGGTTGCTGCAACGGCCAAAAACGTACGAACAGTGACCATCTTAGCAACGGGCGCAAAGGTCTCCTGATAGTCGATACCTTCAACTTGAAGGTTACCAAGAACTACCAATCGAGCCTTATACCGCCCAACTGTGCCATCAGAGTGATATTTGATGTGGAAGATCCACTTGCACCCAATAGCATGTTTACCCTCAGGAAGGGACACGACATCCCAAGTATGATTGTCTTCCAATGCTTTGATCTCGAGCTGCATGGCAGAACGCCAACGACTATCCCGAACTACCTCTGAGTAAGATTTAGGTTCGGTAGAGGAAGCTATAGCCGCTAAGAATGTCTTATGTCCCGGCGAGAAGGAATCACAAGAAACATAATGAGCAATAGGGTACAGAGTACCTGAGGAGGATGACGGAACCGAGGAGTCAGCAAGTGAAAGCGAAGGACAAATAGTGTGAGAAACGTAATCCGTGAGTCTAGAAGAGCGATGCTTGACCCGATGACACGACCAAGTAACTCAGCCTGGGAGTTTTTAGTGGTGCTCCCTCTATTTTCTTCAATAGAAAAATTCCCAGAATTAGACGGGGTAGTTCCACTAGACACAGTCGGACCCCCCTATCCTCCTCGCTAGCAGAATTCCCGGAACTAGACGGGGCAGGGCGTCTAGACACAACTGGGGTCGCATCATCATCGTCCGTCACAACATGCCAAGTGTCAATATGAACAGGAGACGGCGAAGGAGAAGAGGACTCCATGTAAGGAAACTCAGACTCGCAAAATTCCACGTCACGAGAAACGAAGAAAGACTTCGTCTCAAACACACCACCCTTTCTGACCAGCCGGGTAACCAACGAAAATACATTTTCTACTTCGACTCGCAAACTTGTCGCCATGACGATTTTGATTATGTACGTAGCACAAACATCCAAAGACACGAATATGAGTATAGGGCGAAGGCCGATCATATAAGATTTCATAAGGAGTCTTACCAGACAGAACAGGAGTGGGAGTACGATTTATCAAATAGCCTGCAGTAAGCACACAGTGACTCCAGAATTCAAGGGGAAGTTGAGCTTGAAAACGCAGGGCCCGAGCAACATTAAGAATATGTTGATGTTTACGCTCAACTCGCCCATTTTGCTGAGGGGATCCGACGCAAGAGGTTTCGTGTATAATGCAATTGGTACGAAAATAATCCCGAAGACAAGTGAATTCAGTACCATTGTCACTACGGAATACCTTAACTAAGGCACCGAATTGTCTTTTGATAGGTCGAAAAATGTGCGCGTTTTATATATTTAATAGTGTATTTTTATATGCTTAATTTATTCGCACTTTTATACTTTTTGACTTATTTATTATTTGGATGGATTTATTTGCTTTGATGTTTTATGTGTTATTTTCAGTATTTTGGAGCAATTTGTGTACGCGAAGCATTGGACGAAATTTCACACAAACAATTATCGGTACACCTGAATATCAAAACAATTAAGGCTCAAAGTCCTTAGTGTTATTTTCACACGTGGCTAACGGATTTTGAAAGATATAGCACTCA
>CACSLK010020742.1:3477134-3526254 GCA_902706635.1 Striga hermonthica | reverse complement strand
ATGATCTCTGTTTCTTTGTGCGATGTGTGAATTATGGAACTATCTTCTATGTCTTTGAATGAGTAGTGCTTTCTGTGGAGTGAGTTCGCGAGTTTGGAAAACTTGGGTGATTATGAGATTGACGTGCATTATGATTGTAAAGTCTATATTTACGGCTTTGAGATTAATGTGTTGATATGATTCTTATTGATTTTGGTTTGTCCGTAATGAGTCTCTTGTGCGTTTGCATCTTTTTAGCCGTCTTTTACCATATTTTTTGTGTCAAATTTTTATTACTTGTTAAAGTGCTTTCCGTTAAGCCGTGCCCACGCCTTAAAAATATATGTTGCTGTTATGTGTGCTTCTTTACAAGCCTTGCCCATGTCTTATAAACTTTTGTTACTGTCCCTTGTTTTTTTTAGACTTCTTCCAGTTTTTTTTGTTGCTTAGGTTTATTGTTGGTGTTTTTATTTCTTTTTCGTTATTTTTTTTGTTTGTTTTTTGCGTTTTATATTAAAAAAAAAAATTATTATTATTTAGTGCTAGTTGTTTACTTTCTCTCTCTCAATTTCGTTTTCTTCTCCCAAGTTGTCTCTCTCACAGGACATCACGATTCAAATCTTAGGTTTTCAGAGTTCTTTTAATTCTCTCAATCCTTGGTCAATTCTCTCTGGCAATCTCTCAATTCCGATGGCCCCCCATAGATCGACGAGAAAATCGAGTTTAATTGGTTCGTCTTCACAGAATCCCTCCTTGCTGCAGTCCGAACAAACGCGCCAATCTACTTCATCGTCGAACGCCGCGCCAGTCGATCGCCACCATCTGGTCGTGTTTCCCGGCGGCCGTCTCTCCACCGTGATGCCGAATCTCTATCGGCGACGACCACTCCTTCTCCTCAGGTCTCCGTTCATATCCCGCAGCTTTCAGCTCGGAGCTCCAGACGGAATTCTCACCGAGGTGAGACCGCGCCTCTGCCGACGGTCGTCTCGTCGAGTGCTGTTTCTACTCAGTCAGTGACAGCCCCTTCGCCGCTTGGCTCGACAAATCGCACACCATGTTCACCGTCTCGCTACTTAAGTCTCGAACTCACCCTTGTCCCGGTGCACGGTGACAACCCCGAGCTCTATGCCTGAGCCCGTGAGATGTCTAGTTCTTGGCGTCTGAGACCTGATTCTTTTATATCCAACTCCTCCGTAATCTATTCTGGAAGTCGAACAGTGGGGAGCAGTAAAGGGGCTCAATTTCCACAAGCGGTTGTTGTTGGCCAAAAGACTTATATTGTGGTCGGGTTCCAGATAGACGATGTTGATACTACCTCAAGCCGTCACGCACAACCCTTCGAATTAAGGGGGAGCTGAGATATTGAGCATCCATTGTCGATACAGTAGTCTTTAAGTGCTTGAATTGAGGGGGAGCCGAAGCCGAGCTCATATACGGCGTTTACCGTCCATGTTTTCTGAACAAAAAGGGGGAGATGGGGATCGTCGAGTGCTCGACTTTATCACTGTTTGCATTTCTCTTCCTTTATATCTTTTATTTGTGTTCAATGTGTTATTTAGGGGGAGTGATCAATTTATGTTTTTGAACTCTTGTCATTTGCATATATTGTTTTGTCCAGAAAAGCAAAAAGGGGGAGATTGTTGAATACGTTATTTTTAAATTTTATTTTGTTTTGCTTTTCTGATTTTTTTTGTCTCTTTATATATATTTATATTAGTTATTTTATTTTTGGTAGAAGATTATTATTATTTGGTTTCCTTGTTTTAATAGGTTTCTACTAGGAAAAGAAAATAAAAAGGAGAGATATAAGAAAAGGAGCAGCCATTGTTTTGATTTTGAGAGCAAAGCAGCAACAATTGTTTTTTTTGTTGAAGCACCTTTTTTAATTTGTTGTTTTTTGAAGATCATATTCAAGCAACAAGGAGCAACTATCTTGATCAAAGCACTTGGAAGCATATTGGGACAATTTGTTGATTTGATTCTTCTTATTTCTCTTTGGCATGATTTATTTTATGATATGAAGTAGTATAGTACCAATTAATATCGAACTCGCATTTTTTGTTTTTCATAGTTCACTAGATGTTTTTGGATTGGATGAAAAACTTTGTGATTATTTTGTTCTAGTGAAATTTTGGCATGTGGCCTTAGTCTACAAGTATTTTAACTTGTAGGCTAAAATTTTTAATCATTCGTGTTTATTTATTTTCCGCTGTGTATTTCAATTCTGATCTTTGTGTCAAAATCTGGATATTTACGTACCTAAAATTCTAACACGGTGAGTATCCCACTACCTTCAGAGCTCTTTCGTTAACAAGTCGGCCACGCACACGACACTATTAACTACTTCTTTGGCTACAACATGGACTAAAGCAGCTTTCTGGAATCAGCGGCGGATCCAGAAGTTTTCACCAGCCAGGGCAAAAGATAGTTCGAAGAAATTTTTAACCATACTGCACAAAATACTTATATTAACAATTAAATAAATCGTTGAAATACTCGGGTGTTGGGGGGTTCCCTATTTAATTTGCGTTTGACTTGATGCTAAAAAATGAAATCGAGAATGATGTCTAGATATTTTATTTTGCGTTTTTATTATTATTAAGAAATATACCAAAAATATTTAATAATTCTTTTTCTTTCATTTTTCGTAATAAAAAATAAACAAGCCATTTTGAAAAATAATTTATTAATTTGAGAGAAGCCGTCATCATTTTTGTTCTTCTTGTTTTTATAAAGAATTTCTTGTTGATTATCTTCTTATAATTAAATGTATAGTTTGTCATTGTTAATTTCCAACGCTTTGTAGTTCTATATGTTAACTCCTAAGGATTCTAAATAGTTCATACAAATATCGATCTCTATCCAGAACTTTTATATTTAAACGCTTGGGTAACTTATATTCTAAATATATTTTAAAATTCACTAACATTTGTATATATTATCATCTTTTATATATCATAACTTAAATTAGTCATATTTTGACAATATATAATTTGACATTCATATTTTATAGGTAAATTAAAATAATTATACCTATCTGATCTCTATCAATAAAAATTTAAATATTTATCAATTATAATTGAAAAATATAAATTTATCTATCAAGCTTATTATATGGCATCAGTACTAAAAATGTTAGAATGTAATATCCTCGAATCTAGCCGGTGAGGTATATCAACTTAAATAAAAACAATAATATTATTTTATACAAATTATTTAAATTTTAAAATAAAACCTTGTATTTATAATTTTTATACATATTAAATATAAATGTTTTATTAGTAGATATTAACTATATTAGCACCAAAAGTTGAGCCTAGGCAATTGCCTAGGCTCGCCCATACTTCCGTCCGCCCCTGTCTGGAATCCCTTAGAAGCTGGTAAAGTACTTAATTCTAAGTACATAAGAGTTATGAGTAAAACAAGAATAAACTCTTCAGTGATGTAAGATCACAGAATTAAACAACTCGTTAAGACAATGCATGATGTAGATATTGTAAAGAATATATACATTTAGCCGTCCGTAACTCCGTCACTGATCTGTTGGCTTTTTTTTACTAATTTGCCAACGGAATTGTTTAACAAAGTTGTAATTTGATTTATAATTTAACCAGACAAAGAAAAACAAAACAAATGTTGGAATTATTTTATAATATAATCAGAAAAAAAATGATCAAACTCATGTTATGAAAGAAATAATCATACCATTATGTAGAATGCAATTAGCTATTGTTCATTAGTTTGTTATAAAATTAAATCTAATGTGCTTGTGGGCGTGAGCTGTAGGTGGCCAAGAGTTGCCCTTTTGGGAAATTTAATAAATCATCACAAATTCAAACAAGTTGAAAGCCAATTAAGTGGATGGAGGAGTCACTCCCTTTCCTATGCCGGTAGATTGGAACTAATTCGGTCGGTCATTTAAGGCATCGCTTGCTTTTGGGCGGGCATATTCCACTTGCCGGGCATTGTTCGAACCAAGATCATTCAACTTTGTAGGAGGTTCTTATGGGGCTCCAAAAAAGTCCCCGTTGCATGGGATACTTTGTGTCTACCTCGTGCGGAGGGTGGATTGGGGCTCCGTAACTTGGACGCTTGGAACCGAGCCCTTCTCATGAGGACTCTTTGGAATATGCAAGCAAAGAAGGATTCG
Organism: Striga hermonthica; assembly: GCA_902706635.1. Lineage (NCBI taxonomy): Eukaryota > Viridiplantae > Streptophyta > Magnoliopsida > Lamiales > Orobanchaceae > Striga > Striga hermonthica. The sequence goes on along the minus strand of CACSLK010020742.1, from coordinate 3,522,125 downwards.
CTTTGGTACAAATGGATCCACAACATCTATTTGAAGGAGAAAACTATTTGGGATTGGCAAGTTTCCAAAAATGATTCCCCCCTCTTCAAATCCCTCTTTGAAATCTGGCAAAGCTTGATTGAAAAAGCGGGTAGCGAGCATGGCGCGGAAGCCCTTCTCCGTGCTTGGAATTTGCGTGACAAACAAGATGGAATGAGTAAGTGCTATGACTTTCTCCGTCCCAAGGGTATCGAGAAGCCATGGACCGGAGTTGTTTGGGGAAGTTGCAATACCCCTAAGCATTCTTTCATCTTATGGCTCGGCGTAATGAATAGACTCCAAACAAAGGATAGATTGAAGTTCCTCAACGAAGACCCCACATGCCTCCTTTGTGGTACCGCAAACGAATCCTCGAGTCATCTCTTCTTCGAGTGTCCCTATAGCTCGGAGATTTGGAGTGCAATTAGAGTTTGGGTTAGCCTCCGTCACATGCCATCTACCTTTAAAGGCGCCCTCAAATGGACTAAAAAAAAGGGAAAGGTACGACTTGGCGAGCCAAATTGAAGAAAGCGGCACTTGCGGCAACCGTCTACTTCATTTGGAACGCACGCAATAGATTGATTTTTGAAAGCGAAAGTCAACCTCCAAGCCTCGTGATTAGAAAGGTAAAAACACATGTTTACCGCACTATCTTTGCTACCTACTCGAGTGTTCTTGCCGAATTCGAAAGGAAATGTCTTGGCCTTGAATTTTGAAAATTTTTGAGTTGGTTGTTGCAAAGTGTATGAGCACTTGAATGATATTGAAGAGAGGAAATTAATTGTTTCCCTTCTTCGAGTGAGCACCCGGCTTGTGATTTCCCTCGTTTATTTTGGTTCTTGCGAGTGATGAGCCGACATGTGTCTACCCACTACGCTTTTGATAGCCGTCTCGGTTGTATGACTTTCAGTTTTGATCAATACAAATTTATTTAACGATCAAAAAAAAAAATAACACATGAAACACGCGTTCTTTCTAATTAACTATTGGAGGGCTATTATTTTTTTGGAAAATACTACAGTTACGTTACGGAACCATTCCGTCGCGGTTCAGAATCGCTAGATCAACTATTTATTTCTGTCGCGGTTCAGAATCGCTAGATAAACTATTTATTTCCGTCGCGGTTCAGAATCGCTAGATCAACTATTTATAACGGTTACAAATCCCGACGGAATGATTCGGCAACTAGACCGTAGAATCTCCTTTTTTTTTTGTATTTATTTTAAGTTTTGTGGAAACAGGTAATCAATAGCTAAAAGGCATGCTTTATTTGTTGGTACGTACTTTAGCTAATTAGAGCCATGCTTTACTTGGTGGTACTTTGAGTAATTAACAAGTGAGCAGAGAATGCATATATCAAATTCAAATCATGGGCAGGTTTATGATTGTCTATGAATAATTAATAGATCTAATTAAAAATTGCTAAAGTTCTTATACTTTAATTGTACTCTTACGGATTAATTACGCAATCATGTGGGTTAATTAAGTTTAGGTTCAAAGTATAAAATAAGCATACAAAATGAAAATATATGCATGGTTATTATGATGTAAGATGATGGGCCACGTTTGGTCTACTGGTGAATTTGGGCCCGTATATAATATTAAACCCACATGTTTTAGAATAAAATATCCTCTCCTCGTGTTTAAATAAAAAATAAGAAATACATTTTGATGTGTTGGTAGTATCATGAGGTACATTGCTTCTCTCTTATCATGGTGGACATAAGTATAAAACATTGCTACGTAGGATACCAAAACGTGTGAGTATGCTACTTAGTCTCAACACATTCAGGAATATCATATCTTTTCGTACCAAATTTTTTAAGTTGATCCACTTGGCCCCCATCCAACTCGTACGCTCACCAGATCACTCAAAGGACCCTAGTCGTTAGCTCGTGACTTCACCACAGTTATCTCCAACCTCTACCAATATTACCCGATTGCTCGCCTGAGCTGCCAACTCGAGTCGGGCTAGCTATAGAATCAAAATAGTGAGTCGAGAAGCTATATCGATAAATGTATTGGTATATTTGGATGGTTTCTATTTTACCTTCATCATATTTTACATAATTTGGGCAATGATTGCGTCTTCTTTTGGGGGCGTGCATGGATAGAAATATATTAATAAGTTTTTTTTTTTTTTTATGTTAACTATATTTAATTAAAAAATGTATTATGGTTAGTTGTTAGTAGGATTTCGATGTTATATTAAAATAATATTTAAAAAGTAATTAAATTTTATTTGATATAAAAGTATGAGAGACATGGTGTGAATTGATGGTTAGTTAAAATTATGTGAGTGTGTGAATAGTGAATTAAAGTTGATGTAATGTGTAAGAATGATTATTACAGATTACTTAATTATATTAATAGTAGTGGGAATAATAGAGTTGAGTTAAATATGAATTAAATTTTGAGTATGAAATGCGTATAAATTGAATTTATTTATATACAAATATACTAGTATGGAGAAATTACAATACTTTAAACCGCTTTTTTTTATATTATTGTTTTCTCTTATAAGTTTGTAAGTTTAAGTTGTGGTAAATTACTAAATTTGTTATGGGCCTTCGGCCTTCGCTACCATGTAGTTTTAAATTTTTAAACAAAATATATTCCATAACCTTCGAGTCTCAGAGACAATGATGGTTCTGGTTTTTTACTTCTTTTAATGAACTTTACTTGAAAAAAATAGGGTTAATTGCATTTAAAATCCTAACTTTTTGTGTAATTGTAAATAAAACTTAACTTTTTCAATTTAACAAAAAAAATATCAAACCTTTAATAAGTATTGCAATTGTGTCTTACCCGCCGGACCGCCGCCGGCCAACTTCGCCGGATGTTGAAAATTTTACATGATCTTGTAACTCTCCTCCGTGCCGACACGTATTCGAGTTTCACGAAAAAACTCCAACGATAAGACTTTCAATTTTCCAGTCAAAATCGTAGATTTTCAAATTTTCTCCGGCGTTCTTTCACAAACTCCCGGTGACTCGCTTTGACCCATGTGAATCCGAAGGTACCGTTGAACTCCTCTCGTAAACCCGCATCTAGTAACGTCCACCTTCGCCGGAACCGATGATTTTTTCCGGCGACGACTTTTCCGGTCATCTTATTCAAGGTTTGGTATGGCTGGAAACTGATTTGGAGACACAATTGCAATACTTAATAAATGTTTGTTATTTTTTTGCCAAATTGAAAAAGTTGACTTTTATTTACAATTACACAAAATGTTGGAATTTTAAATGCAATTAGCCCAAAAAATAATAATTAAAAAAAAAAACCTAACGTTAAAGGCGAGGGAAAACGAAATGACGGTGGTAGAGCCGTGTTCGGTGGAGCGAACTGGAATGAGACCATTTTTCCGAATATCAGGAGCATGCTTTTCAAGCTCATGATTCCTTTTTGAAATGGTGAAACAATTGTTATATCCGTATGAGCTTCCTTTTCAATATGGTGAAACCATTTTTATATCCGTTTCCTTTGCTAATTATTCGTTTGAAATTTGAACAACTCCACCAACCACGGGTGAGATGTAATGGAGTAGTATAGTCTAAAAAAAGTCTTACCATGTTAAATTCATGCTCTCTCAACTTTATGTACTTAATTGTTATAGTTGTTAGACATGGTAATAAGCAATGGGGCACTTAATTCTTTGAAGCCGAGACCGTAGACCACCATTTTCGCAATTGAGCTTGAACAGGAAATGTGATGGTCAACAATCCCAGCTACAAAAAATTAAGTGTCTAAATGCCTATTAGCATATCTAACAACCATAACAATAATTAAGTGGATAGTGTTGAGTGAGCATGAATTTATCATGGCATGATATTTTTTTAAACTAATACTACTCATTTACATCTTACCCGAAGGCTGTCTCGACCCATCCCCTGCATATGTCCCGGCACCATAAGGATTAAGCACTCCCGCCTTCATAGAAAGTAAAGACGGACGCCGAGATCTAAGATCGTCGATTCCCGTAGTCTAACCAAATTCATTCCCTAGCGCCAGGCGCCTCACTTAATGACCGCGCGTCGCAACGCGGCAAAATTAAATTTTATATTTTTTCTTACAACTTCTACCAACTGGTAGTAGTAGTGAGTAAGGGTCGAACCCACAGGGAGTGTAGAATTTAGTTACTATTATTTCCTTTAATTGAAAGTACGAAAGCACAAATAAAAGGGGGGAATTTTGTATGAATTAATTAACTACTAAATAATGAAAAATGGAATAAAATTAAATGCAGCAATTAAATATGATTAATCAAGCAATGGGGAAGATTCTAGTCCACAGTTCTGCCTACACCCTCGATTGACTCGTCTAATCAATTTTAGTATCAAATCTCGCTATCTCATGGAATTACTAGCCCTAGGCAACGACACGGTCTGTTACCCGAATTTTTCTTTATTTTTAGTCTAACCGCGAGACGCTCTACGATTAGACCTGACTTCTTGTACAATCTAGAAAACGCTTCTTAGATTTAATACAATCAGCCGCTTTACGCATTAGAAAAATAGGCTAGACTAAGTAGTGACGCGTTCGTTCACTTAAATAGGCTGTGTTATCCCCGGTAGTTACCATCTTCCGGATACCACTTGCGAATTAAACACATCAACAATTACGGATTGAAGGCCTAATTCAGGTGTAGATATGTAAAACCTAATCTAGGTGATCAATCTAAATCAAACTAAACACATCATGGTTAATTATTCAAAATAACACAAACAATTCCAAAAAGATAATTAAATCATCAACCATATAAATCAATCAAACATCGTCAATCAAAGGGTTCGACTTCCCCGGAACTAGAAATAAAAGAACTACTCACTACTCATAATGTTCAAAAACATGATCATCAAATTAATTACACAAGAAAGAAATGAAAAAGAAAAGAAAAGAAAAAAGATTCTTCTCTGTTCCAATGCTTTTTGTTGCTTGTGCCTTGCGATCTGCTCTTTTTTCAGTCTCTGTTCAATTCCCCCAGCCGCTAATGTATATGTCCCAGCCGTCAATAGAAAAACTCCCCTTTTACAAACCCTTTTCCTTTCTTTTATTCCAAGTCAACTAAAGCAGTGGGCCCCTTCACATTAATTCCTAGCATAAAGTTAGCCCAACTTCTAATATTTTCAGCCCCATTAAATTAACTCATGCCATGTTATACGTAAAACGCATTGGGCTTTTCCACATGTATGGCCCTGCTGGCCAGTACGGGGCGCTGGAACGTAGTACTGGGTACCCCAATACTACATCAAACAAAAATTTATCGAGCTCACGTCTTGCATTCAACGTCGTCACTTGCTAAGAATAATCCCAAAACTCTGAAAACACTCAAGAAACTCATCAAGGCACCACAATCTATCATAATATTAAATAAGTCGAAAATCATATAAATGCGTGTAAATAAACGTGCACTATTACAAAATTAAACAATCAAAGCGAGCACGTTTCTCGACTAATCAACGACTATTGATCTTCGAAGCATCTTTCTTTTCCTCTTCTCTAATTCAGTCCAACCGCCCTAAGTCTGAGAGATGAGTCCCCAATCCCAATAGGCCCTTTCATCTCAAAACATTGCCTCTAAGTTGCTCCTTTTCTTAAGCATTTTCGTTTCCTGCTCTTATTGCAGCTTTAACATTAAGTGAGTGAACTGGTCAGTAACCATATTCACTTGTATTTACAGGACACGCACGTAGATCTTCAGATTTAGGTGGGTCCCACACAACCCGAACCGCACGACGTCTTCCGGCGCTCTGCTCTGCTTGTCGGCGGAGAACGAATCGCGGAGGGATGAGGGGCAGGGGCCATTTCGTGAATAAAATGCGACCAATTAACCAACCAACAAATTCACAAGAAAAAAATTTCTTCGTTTTACGAACATAGCAATAATGCAAAGTTGTCCAGAACCAACAATGACAAGCTATTGTACTGATTTAGAATAATATGGTAGAACAAGCTCCAAAACTCAGCATCAAGCCTTTTTCAAGACTAATACTAATAGGATGAGGGGGAAAGTAAACATTCTACACGCCTCTAACAAGAAACGAAGGCAAACACTGAACCTAAGGCTCAAGCTACTTGTTACAAACAATAAACATTGTGATGAAGACCATGAATCGAAAGCCATTCTCATCATCCCAAAATCAGTCGAATTTATAACCTTGTCCAGATTCTTCACGTATGACTTTGTCTTCTCCAACCTTGGATTTTTGTTCCTCTTGCACCTAGACAAGGTGAAATAATTGTTTATTTCAATAAAAGGAAAACATCGAACTGGATTACTTATTCATATTACAAGAGAATTTACCTGCTGGAGGACCTTCTTTTGAAAGCGGTATCCCTGCAAAATAAAAAATATATATATATATATATATATATGAGTAAATAATAATTTTGACGAGCCAATTTTTATACCATTGTAACTTCTAACTTAACATATGATGCCATTCTAGTGATTATTACCTTGTCAGTGCCATATATGTAATCGCAATAGGTAAATACTGATGCAAAGTTACTTTGACTCTGTCCACCGACATAATGATGGTAATCATGGTAATCCGGGCCACCGTAAAAAGGGATATACTTTGTTGGAGTCCACGGGAAATCGTACCTGCATCAACACAAATGTCGTCATGAACAAAAACAAGCAGCAGAGTAATAATGCGCATTACGGAAGAGTAATAATGAAAAAGCTTCACATAACCTAGCAAAAGAATATAGAGAATTTTCACAAGAAAAAAGTAGCTTTTGCAGTTTTATCAGGCAATGCTTTAGACAAGATGATTCAACCATTTCTGATCCACAGTAGTTTAATAAAACTACATTCAAGATTTTCGTCCCACAGGAAAAATATGTTCGATATATACAAACTTAATACTAATATTCCAAGTAAATTGAGAAGTTGGTGGCAGGAAAATAGTCACTGATTAGTTGCATTGTCATACAAATCGAGATAAACAAAGTGCGTTTTAATAAAATATTGTAATTCATGTCGGAACAGACAGGTATTTAGCAAGAAAATTTTGGGAAATCAGATATAATAAAATTCAGAAGCTGTTACAATGAAGTTTAGGTAATAAACACATGTTCGGTGACGCCTTTCTCAAATTTTAGCAGAATTGCATTTATGTCTTAACATCAGTGGCTGTAGAACATCAGACTCTTACTGGGCTACATCATTAATGAACGAAGTCTAACAAGATGAAATGATTTGGGACTCGAATAACTTAATAAATAGCTGACACTTGAGAGTCATACTAATTATATTAGTTAATATGTTAAAAGAAAACATATATGTTATGTAAATTATTGTACAATATAACTCCTCAGCATTTCCATTGCTTCATATTCTACTCTAAACCCAAGCCTTACAAGCCTCAATCAAAATGGCCCAGCGACTAAACGGTGGCACTTATAAACAAAAGATAGTCTAACAGGCAGCAAACACCCAAGACTTTCACATTTACGAACTAAAATATCACCTCTTCATGCAGACGAACTTCGCGAGCAAGGAAGTCTCTACTACACATGCCACAACTTCACAAAACATAGAAGGTGTTCAAAAAAGATAACCCTATCAATATTTACATTCTAGGGATCTTTTTCACTATACGAGATTAACACCGTCTTTAAAAAAAGACGAGCATTTTAAACTCATATGAAAGGAAACATTATTCACAACAAACTGTAGTAAATGACAACCTAATAAGATCAACAAGAATAAAGCATTAAAATTTATAAATGAAAACAAAAAAGGCAATTAAAGTGGGTAGGGGGAGAAGGGGAGAAAAGGCACTCCTCAAAACCTCCTCGCCGTGAACAAAAGTTAATCCACTATTATGGAACTCACCCCACTAATCCAATTACTTACTTACTTCCCACCGAATCAATGGGAATCCCAAAAAGCAAACAGCTTTAGCAAGTGATAAGAAAAAAAATACCACAGTGGAGCCATCATTTGGTCTAGTTATTAAAACCAAAGGCAAACAAAAAATGGAACTTAAATCAATCAAACGACGCATCAAATCAAAGCACGAGCGGTTTTAAGCATGGCAAAAGTACATTACCCACTATGAGTCTCAATTGCCTCAATCTGCCTCAAACCAATCCAAAGCCAGAAAGTAAGGATATGTCCTGGGACCATAGCAGGCCCGAGAAAAGACGGGATGCCGAGGATCAAAACCTCAGCCCAGTGGGCATATGGAGCCGCGAACCCGATTGGGGCTGTGTATTCATGATGCACCTTGTGGATTTTCTCGTACCCCCACTTGCAGTGAAGAAACCTGTGGATCCAATAGTTTGTGTAGTCCTCGATTACAAAATAAACCCCCAATTGCAGCAGAATTTCCCATAATGAAGGCAATGACAAGCTCGTTCGTATTCCTATCAACTTCAATCACACAAAAAATGGAAAAAAAAATATTAAAAATTCAACGATTCCAGTACAATCACATGGAGATTTCAAAGGTTCCACATCAAAGCACAAATCTTTAGCAGCACAAGATTAAAAAAACGAACCAACACACAGTTAGAGACGATACATGTCAAGACGAATTAGATAAAAATTGAGAGATTAACGAGACGGCCCACCTTAACGGCGGGGTAGGAGACGAGCTGAAGGGGCCCCACGACCAGAAAGAACATGCCCATGACCGATTTGTAGCATCGGAGCGTGTCGGAAAATGAGAGCTTCACCTTGGGCTGGATTTTGTAAGGGCTGACGGATTTCCCGAAGAAGTTCTCCAAGAGGAGGTAGTAAAAGGGGAAGACGGAGAAGATGAGGAAGAGGAAGATGATGTTGTGGCAGTAGAGGACGTAATCGGACTTGGCGGCGGAGTACCTGAGCCACAGCGCCTCGGCCGCCGTGAGGGATCTGCCGAGGGCGGCTTCCGCCGCGTCCACGGTGGCGTAAGGCAGCATTAGGCGGGNGGGGGGGGGGGGTTCTTTGGCTGCTTGCGCTTTGTGGGGTTGTGGTTTGGTTTAGGGGTGTCGCAGCAGAGATTGTGTGGATTTTGTTTTTTTGTCGTCACTCTTTTGTCAGACGAGTCTTGTTAAAATATGCGGGAGAACAGAGGTTGATATCCTTCAAAACGGTGTCTCTGAGTTAGAATAGATTCGTAAACCGGGTCGGCTGATTCGTTTTAGGTCCAATGAAGTTGCCGAATAAAACGCTACTCTTCTTAGTAGTGACAAAATTGTTCGTGCTCCACATTTTTACACTACTCGAGATATAAATAGTATCGCGTTAGTCAAATAGTTTCACGCTACATATGACACGGTACTAATGACTCTACAATTTTATTTATTTTTTATTAGTTTTATATTACATGTAATTGATTTATATTAATATTTATTATTTGACAAAGTTTGTACTGTTAATTTTATAATTTAAATATAGAACCACATGAAACATATTATTTTTAATATATATATATATATCTATACTTATATAAAAAACCATCTCATTTACTAGAATTAATAGGAAGAAAAGTCAACTCATAATTAATTGTGCATCATATTTAGAAAGTTTTTAGATTTTTCAAATTATGAGTTTTGTTGAATTCATTTTTTAAAATTTCGATAGATATTGAAGTGAATATGTTTAATAAAATTTGCATCCAAATATACGTGTGATTTTGAAGCGAAAATTTAAAATTCAAAATCACTTCTCATTTTAGTTACAAGAAAATCAGGTTTCGTTCAACACTTGGACCAATTTAAAAATTATTCCTTAAATGAAGGAATTTATAGATAATTGTTATCTCTACTCAATCACATGATTATTTTCAATATAAAAAGAGACAGATTACAAAATTAATGAATCATATATTACTTAATTCAATATCTTAACATTAAGGTATAAATCCATAGTATTATGTAAATCCATATCTCATATTATTAATCATTAAGAAAACAACGCTGGTTAAAAGATGTGAAAAAAAAAGCTTGTAACCCTATTATTTTTTAGACTTAACGTTGGTTAAAAGAGTTTTCTTAGACTTAACGTTGATTAAAAAGGTAGAAAATAGATAATAACCCTATTACTTTTAAGGGAAATTCTATTGGAAGACTTGACTTTTAGTATATGTATTAATATAAGGCCTGAATTTTGTACTTTTTCAACTGAAGGCTTACATTTTAGGTTATTCTCACTTTAAGGCTTACTTTTTAATTAACTTTTCATTATATGGCCCAACTAACTTTACTTTTTTCATATAAATATGTAAAACAATTATATGTGAATAAAAGTTTTATTATTATTATTATTATTATTATTTTACATACTCATAATAAAAAATAATAAATATCTTTAGTAAAATTATATTAATAAAAAATAAAACTATATAAATTACAATGATAAAACATTGGAATTACAATGATGGGAAACTAAGATAGTAAAATTATATTAATAAAAAATAAAACTATATAAACATCTATTTTCAATGATGTAATTTTTCATTGTTAAACTTTTTGCATAAATATAATTTATATAGTTTCGCATCATTGTAATTTATATAGTTTCGTTTTTTATTAATATAATTTTACTAACGATATTTATTATTTTTTTGTTATAAGTATGTAAAATATAAATTACAAAATAACAACAACAACAACAACAACAACAACAACAACAACAACAACAACAACAACAACAACAACAACAACAACAACAACAACAACAACAACAATAACAATTCTATTCACATAATAGTTGTTTTACATATTTACATGAAAAAGTAAAGTCAGTTGGGCCTTATAATGAAAAGTTAACTAAAAAGTAAGTCTTAAAGTGAGAATAATCTAAAATGTAAGTATTCTTTGAAAAAGTATAAAATTCAGGTCTTAAATTAATACATATACTAAAAGTTAAGCCTTCTAATGGAATTTCCCCTTTACTTTTTAGACTTACACAAACAAGACTGTGAAAATAACTCTTTTAATATCTTTGTCTCGTGCATCGCACGAGGTACATACTAATATATATTGAATTACTCTAAAATAAATCACATAATATACAAATATAGTAATTCTTTGTCGAATAATGTTTCAAAGCCGACCAGCTAACATCGTGATATATATATTTTATAAAATAATATGTCCATGTAAATAATGCATGTTTAAATAAATTAAAATAATATGAATAATATATGTGGAGTAAAATGTAGCGTGAACGGTTGAAGATCGAATTTGATTTTTGTTTAACTGTACACTAGAATATATATAAGGACTGGAGATGGTTTTAGGCGTGCTTGGATATAAATATATATGCTCAAAACGGGTTTTCTTAACTAGGATTAATTATTAAAAAAGAAATATAATTAGTTGTTAGTGATATTTTACAATTATATTAAAATAAAATAATTACAGTTGATTTATGTACAAGTAGGAGCGATAATGTGAAGTAATTGTTAGTTAAATTATATGAGTTGGTTAATAGTAAATTAAAATTGATGTGATTTATAAAAATAATTGATTAATAATATTTAATCATATTGATAATATTGAAAATAATGAAGCTAAGTTAAAATAATTACACGAAGCGAAACTCGCGACCTCGCAAGCTGCTTCGCGGGCGCGAGTGCAGGGGCGCTCTCGGGGTTGAACTCGTGACCCCACGAATGATGACTTGGATCGCGACTCGCGAGTGCTGCATGCGACGGGTCTCTAGCCCGACATGGCATAGGGTGCGCTCGGGCGCGAGCGCGGCTGCGTGCGGGCGGGGGTGTGACGACCACCAAGTGCTACATTGAGGTTATGATAATGCTAATTTTGAAAACAATAATTTTAGAGGTTTCGTGCCAAACTAGATAAAAAATCACTTATATTAAAATCCAAAAATTATAGCTTATTAATCTTCTTGAGTATAAGTAAATGCTCATTGCTGAGACTCTCCAACTAAGTCAAATATAGCTTGTATTAATTTTGTTTATATTATTGTCTATCATAAGCGAATGTTAAATTTTATGAGAGGTGTAAAACAATTTAATTTAAAGTTTACAACCCCTATATTAATAAATTTTCAAAAATACTTTAATTTGTTGAAACATATAAAATGATAATATCATTGTAAATAACCATGCATGGTGGATATATAGTACCTCTGGTGGTGATCATGCAATTCTACAACATATATAAATGGCATTTAGTATCACACATAAATTAAATAAAGCAGTAACTATAAACTCCAAAATTATGTATGAATATATATACTAGTACTCACATATTTAGATAAACTATACAAAGCCCATAAGCCCACACTATTGTAATATATCTCATTCTACTTTTAAGTATAGTTGGTTTTGCACTGTAAGTAGAGGATATAAAAATAACTTAAAACCATTTTATAGTGAAATATTATTTCTAAACTGCACATGAATGCGAAAGTACTATTTTTTTTGTAGCTCAAAATTGAATTTAAGTATTGCTCAAGTAAGGTTGGATGGGTCGGGATGTGTTCGTTTGTGACTGAACCCGTCCGAAAATGTGTCTTCTGGCTCAAAACTCGTGGTGAATCTTTACAGCACCTATAAATACACCCTACAATGAAATCATTTCATATGTAGACTTAACACAAGGTTTAACCTAGTTAGGACATAAGAATTTCATTTTTGTGTTTATATTTTTCGTTTATTTTTCTGGAGACAAAGTAGTTTGGTCGAATTATTATGTATAATTTGAAGTGTCCGTATACACATTGTTAGAATATCACTTGTGAGTTGTCCCACATCGTTCATACATGAAAAATAGACCCACTTTATAAGTCTAATGGGCTACTCCTCCTTCCACCAATTGGTTTTGGGATGGAACCCCACTTGGGCTTCATATGGGCTTTTTCCCGCCATGGTGCGTTTTATGTTAGTGGGACCGCACTCATTTTCCACCAATTTCTTACACACACGATTAAAGTCATTGTATCATGGAGGCGTTTGTTGAAAACTGAGTGGGCGAAAAGCATCATACAGTCGACAATCATTGTATCATGGAGGCGTTTGTTGAAAACTGATTGGGCGAAAAGCGAGATGCATCATACGGTCGTCGATTTCGTCTTATGAAAACCGTAATTCAAGTCATTTTCTCCCATTTTATCCGTATGATTTGTTTAAGATATGATAACTACATGACGTGATGTCATATTCCCAAAGGGGACAGAGACAAAAATGGTTCAATTTCGAAGAACCTTCCCTACTCAAACTCTTTTGCGTGCAAGTGTCCTATGATATCTATCTTAGTTCAATTATTTCCAACGTCAAAAAAAAACGAAAAATGAAAATGTGACACAAAAACACATGCATATGATCATAAATATTTCACAATCACACATTACACTTTTCAATTGCCATATATACTATATACACTAGCATTTATATTATATATTCATTACAATTCCTTTGTTACATTTTGAAGTACTAGCTAGCTAGCTAACTAGCTCGATGGACTCTTTATCTCCGCCCGGAAGTCAGAACGGGAGAGAGGCTCGTCGGCACTATTTAACGAAAGCGTTGTTCAAAGTGAACATTCAAAACAGCTTGGGGCCGGTGCAGGTGGTGATGCAGCCGGAAAACACGGCGGCCGAGCTGACAGAGGCGGCAATAGCCGTTTACGTGAAGGAGAGGCGGCGGCCGTTGCTCGGGAGTTGTGACCCCGGTTGTTATGACCTTCACTATTCGCAATTTAACCTCGAAAGTAAGTTGGTTCGAAAATATTATAAGTCATATCTGTGTATATATATATGTATAAATGCCATAAATTCAATGTTTTATAATTTGTTGAAAGATTATATGTTCAACATCTGGATACAATAAATATACTGTGGATATTTTGGTGTTCTTTTGAAGGTCTGAAGCCAGAAGAGAAGTTGGAGGACTTGGGGTCACGCAATTTCTTTTTGTGCCCAAAATTCAATCTTGAAAACACAAAGTAAATTTGCAGTCAATAACAACTCCGATAAGCGGAGTGTCCAGGCGGCGAAGTGTCCAGGCGGTTTACAACGATTGGCGAGTCCCCTACCGGGGGTGAGCATGTGGTTAATTGCTTCATGATAGGATGGGTGTCGCTCATCCTAGAAACGTTTTTGCGTACCAAAAAAAAAAAAAAAAAATAACAACTCCGATAAGCATTCTTCAGTTATATATATTAATCTAAAACTTACTTAATTTGGATGATCATTTGATGTGATTGGAAAGGTTGATCGAAGTCATTATCAGTTTTCTGTTTATTGGTAGGATGATGAAATTGTATGAATCAAGGTGGCATTGTTCGTTATTCGTCTTTACAGAACTCGTTGTCAACGTTCACCTATTAGAAAGGGTTGTTACAATTCAAATGTTTGTGAATATCATTTTGTGTAAGAGTCGTGGGTAAAACGGGTGTGTCATCGTATGCAATCGAAGCGCAACGTGACAGGAAAAGTCCACATGAAACCCAAGTGAGATTTCAATCCGAAATCAATTGGTGGAAAGATGAGTAGCACACTAGATTTATAAGTTATGTCTATTTTCCCTATATAAACGATGTGGGGAATTCACAAGTGATATTTTAACACGTCCTCTCACTTGTAAGTCATTATTAAGAACTCAAGCCCATAAACGGGATCGAGAGCCCAAGCCCAACTAGGCTGGGTAACGAGTATGTCACTTAAAAAAAATATGTACTCGGCATGGTTGTAGGCTCGGGCTTATGAGGATGATTAAGTGTACTCAGTCAGCCTGGTTGTAGGCTTTAGTTGATGAAGGATTCACAAGTGAAAGGACGTGTTGAAATATCACTTGTGAGTTGTCTCAATTGATTTGATGGGGTAAATGAGCCTGTTTATAACCTTAGTGGGTTACTTCTCTCATCACTAGTTGGTTTTGGGATGAAACCTCACTAAAGTACAACTAGACTCACTATCTTATGATGCGCTACATTGCGTGGGACCGCATCCTTTATGCCCGGATTATCAAAATTTGACATTTTGCTTCTTACGCACTATCTATAGATGAATATATATCATTATCTAACACAATAAAAATATAGCAATGTGCAGCGTTTCCCGCTAAAGGCATATATTATCTATTTTTCTAGAAAAGTTCACCCCCACCGCCGGTGTAAATATATGTACATAATTTGACAATTGAAACTCTAAATTCGAATATGGCGCTACTTTTTTTTTTCTCAAACGGTAGGTTTCATTAACAAACACAAAGACTAAAGCCCAGTCATACAGTCGAATACAACAACCACACGACCGAATACACAGCTTCACAACTTAATCTAGCAGGAAGAACTACAACAAAGTGTAGCCTAAAACTTACCTACCACAACAAACACGATAAATGCTCCCGAAAGGAGAATAGACAAACAAAATATCCCAACAGGAGAATACAACTCGCAACAGTAGAATACACCAAACGCACTCCCAAGGGAGAGAAAAACGAAAAACACGGCCTACACACAAACAAACACCTAGAACATAACTAAAAAAAAAAAAACGCAACACCACCACCCTTCTCAGGCCGACAACCACACCAAGCTACCCGACTGCCACGCCAACGAACATCCATCCACGGACAGGGCTACGATCTAAGAGCCTGAACCAGAAATTGCCAACTAACGCCTAACTAGCCCAAACACCACCGAACTTAGCCAACATCCAGATAGATACTCGAGACCCAAACCTGGAGTCCTACACCACCAGTCACCCACAACAGACCAACAAGATCATACCTAGATCCTGAATCCCAGTCCTCTGCCTAAAGTCGCCGGTGATCACCCCCGTCCAACACCAGAGACAAGAGTGACACGAAAGCTGGAAACGGAGCCCTCTGCCCCACGGAGACCCTCACCACCAATCCCCACAACAAACCAGCAAGATCTAGCTCAGACCCTGAAATTCCAACCTCAGCCCAAGCTCGCCGGCGATCACCCCCGTCCAACACCAGAGACGGAAGGGACGCAACAGCTGGAAGCGAAAACATCCACCCTGGATCTCCCAGAAAGGGAGACGAGGCCGCGACTCGCTCCAGAGAACAGCCAGAGGCTCGCCCAAACCGCGAATACACCGACAAGAAAAACGCACGTCTCCCCGTCGTCCTAGCAACCTTTTAATCAACGACACCTAGGATGGGGATTGAGACTCGAGTACCGACGAAGAACCCTCCTCCGAAGCGACGATTCACCGAGGAGCGGGCCGCGAGGCCCGAGGATGCCCCACCGAGAAGCCTTGAGCAGCTCTGCTATGGAAGGTGTCAGAAAATTCGATTTGGACGAAGATGAGGGTTTGGATTTGGGCGTGTTTTTTAAGAGAGAGAAATTATGGTTTACCCCCGAATATGACGCTACAGGGCTGATTTTTTTTTAGAAGTGCAGATATATTAATAAAAACATATAATTACAAATGGCTAACTAGTCAATTGAAACAACCAAAAACTGAATTCATTTGCTAAAGGCGTACGAGTCAATAGACCGTAGCCTATAAACAACTACTAAACACATCCACAAAGCTAAAAACTAGCAAACTAGAAAAACTAAACTATCACAAGTAGAGGATGTTAACTCGCAAATCAGAGTACAACTCCCAAAATGGGAGAATATGACATGGTTTAAAATAAAGACAAACACAACCAAACAAACACTAAACACATAGATAGTAGACTAAAGTCCTCCTTACTGGTCGGAAGATATCCCGAACCGCTACCACTCGAACCAACCTCAAGGCAATCAACCACGAGGATAGATACCTATGCCACAACCCAAATAAGATCGAGAAACTCTTCCTACAACTCTAACTCTGATCCGACATACCCGAAACTAACCCAAATTTAAGGATAACCCCAAGAGACCCACTCCACCGCCCTCTCCCACCATAAAAATTGGCAGACGCAGCCGGAAAAGCCACCCTCGCCGGAAAGATCTGCTATCATAGCACCAGAGATAGCTGAATCAGGAGAGGACTGAGGTGTCGGCCTCAACCTCGACAACTGCAAAACAGTGTCGACGCCATTCGCCACTCCTTGTCAGTAGACACGGCCACGAACCGAACCGGCTCGTGGCCTGACCCGCGAACCGGTACCGACCTGGCCCGAACCGACCCGAACCGGCCTCTTAAGGGCCGGTTCGTTGAACCGGGACCCGTAGGGCCGCAGTTCGGTCCCAGTTCCTTTATTTTTTTTTGACCCGCCGGTCCGGGCCAGGTCGGGTCGGACTTTTTAAGGGCCGTACCGGCCCGTGAACCGCCGGGTCGGTGAACAGGCGGTTCGGGCCGGTACTGTGAACCGGCCCTTGGTTTTTAGGCGGGCCGGTCGCGGGCCATGTGTTGGAGGGCCCGTGGCCCAGCGAGCCGGGTCGGGAACCGGTACCTGGCCACGTCTACTTGTCAGCAAGTCGTCTGCCTAGCAAAACTGGCAACAAGTGAAATCTACGCGGAGAAGGGAGTGAAAACTGAGAAACCCCGGGAAGAGCATCGCCTGATCAAGAGCTGACCCAGAGCCGGACAACGTCGCCAGGCGCGGAGCCCCACTGGAAAGGTGGCAAAACTTAGGCAACCGGAAACTAGGTCGAATTTAAGATTATATCTTATGTTAGAGGAGAAAGATAAATGAACAAATTTTTTTAATTAAAACAGAGTGGAATCTTCCAGTTTACATGTTTTTGTAAGCATCCATTGAAATGAAATTTGTTTCATTTTTGTATAACAAATTATTAAATTTTATAGTCCAACTTTACATTTTCTTAAATTGTTATGATCTAAATTTCTTCTGAAATTTACATCTGGTTGTTCTTTTAATATTTGCAATGTTATTTATTTAACAAATTCCATGTATAAAATTTTAATTGTATGACCCAATTATATTTATTATGTAGTAGCTTCTCTAAAATGTGATGTAATGCATAAGGAGTAGTCCATATTGTACATTTGAAACTCAAATTTATTAATTTGAACTTTTATGATTGTAATCAATATATTAATAAATTCTCTCATAAAATAATATTGCCCACTTTATTTATAACACTAGTTGTTACATGTGTATTGCACAGAAAACTATATGATAAAGAATTAAATTATAAAAAAATTATAAACAATAATAAAAATCATAATATAATCATCGAAAAAAAGTTAAAAAAAAATATTATTAAATACTTCTTTATGTGCAACATTCGTGGTTTTTTAATCGTCAGAATCACCACAAATCATTATCTTCAAACCCCTTCGGCTCGTAACTCTAGAAAGCGCCACGTACAATTGTTCATGGCTAAATACAGGGCTCTTCAATAGTAAGCTGATGTGCGACAGTATTGTCCTTGACTCTTATTGATTGTCATAACATAGGAAACCATGAGCAGAAACTGCCTGCGCTGAATGTATGATTTTGAGCCTACGAATAAGAACCTTATCACCAGCTCTGACACTGGTTCATATTTTGCATTTGAATACATGGCTGTTGAGCTTAGTAATAACTAACCGAGTATATGTCGATCTCAAAATTCGGAGAACAAAAACATATCAATCGAATTGTACACTAATCAAAGAAAATATAAATGATGGATAAGAATTTTATTGGTTGCCAATTGAAGTGCACCCTTTGTCGTTGGATGCGAGTACCATTTGTCTTTGTACCGGTTATGCTGATATCTTCATAACTATCACTTGCAACCCCAAGTGGCCTGAAATCAGTCGATTCCTTTCTGAAAGGAACCTCAACCCTGAGGACCATCTAGATATAATTTATCGTGTCTTTAAGGCGAAGTTTGATGCACTGATGAAGGATGTTCGGACCCATATAACACGGCCAAAGTTTCATCCACCACACATATATAGAACATTTAATAAGGTGGTAGAGGCAGGTATTTGATGCATGAAACCCTACCACGTGCAACATTTTTGCCGTTTCTTCTTCACTTTTAATTTTTTTTCTCTCATCTACACAAACACTCGGATCGATTCCTATTTTGTTTAGTTGTCGTAGTCATGCTTTTAATTTATCAACGGGGAAGCTATTGATCTAGATGTGAATTGTTTGTTTAAAGGTTTAATATATTTGTATGCTTTTTGTATTATTTCGTGGATAAAATTTTGGGATCATTTTTATTGTATAATTTTTTTATGACAAATAATTTTGGTCAGGAAACACCTTAAAATTTTCTATGGCATAAATACGACCCTCACTGATTTTAAACTTCTTAAAATTTTTCAGCGAAGCAACCGGGGCCTGAAGCGTGAATTCACTGACCCTACACGATAAAAAATAATAATATTATAAAAAATCGATATTGAAATAGTATGTGTTAAAAAAGACTAAAAAGATTTTTATACCTTTACATCGTGAAATACGTACTCCAATCCGCCATTTTGATATTTTTTCTTTTTATTTTCATTTTATCAAAGTTCTTGTTGAATAATGACGAATCAACCTCAATATTATCAAACATAAAAGCCATTTGAAATGAGAATGTGGCAGAATTTTTTTTTTCTTATCGAGTAGTATTTTTTGCTGAATGTGATTTTGGTTCTTATTTTTTCATCTATTTATAAAGGTTTAGAAAATGGTCATTGATTGTATAATTTAATTGCCAAGTGATTGCTCAGTTTTAAAGAATAATTGATTGATTTTAATTTTTTTTACTGACTCTAATATTGTCCCGCCATTTTAATTGATGGATTGCACGATCCTTCATTTATATAATATTTATAATTTAAGATAAATAATGAGTATATCATATTGTTGAAATTTTATGGTTTGTAAATATAAACGATATAAGTATAAACTATTTAACCTACATATAAATCACTATAATGATAATTGTAGAAAATAATAGTGATTATGACCAATTAACTAGATAAAAAATGATTTGTTTATGCCATAAAAAGTTATTAACTATTTTTATTAAAAAATATTAATGAGTTAAAAAATAATTATTATTGTAAATAAGTAGCTTAAAAAATCTAAATAACTTTTTTTATATGTATAAACTTTCTTATATCCTTTAGTTATTATTAGTTATTATGTAATTATAAAGTATATAATGTAATTAATTAAGAAAAATTATAACAGCTTCTTTTTACAATTAATGAAATAAAATGTGCTGATTTTATTTTTGCAATAAATTCTGTGTGAATAGCTATATATATATATATATATATATATATAGGAATATAAATATAATCATAATGGGAATGCTATTTATATAAAATACATTAAATATTATTATTATTATTATTATCGTTCTACTACTATTTGAGGCTATGAATTTTATTTAAACGAATGCACTTAAAAAATTAAACACGTTCTCATGCAACAATAAATTGTCTTTTATAAGAACGATTGTTTTATTTTAATTTTCTATTTTTGTATTATACCCACAGGTTTTAGTAGAATAATTTGTAATCATTCTATTTAAAAAATATATAGAATAAAAGTTAGAATTATTAAATGAACGGATAAAATCGTAACAATTAATTTCAACATTAGTATGCTTACATATTCAGTAAAAAAAACCAAACTACTATGTATAAAAAAAAAAGAGTGGAATATGCAAATTTTTATTGATGTGATAATTTCTAATTATATATAGATTATTTTAAATTTTAAATTAGTTTTTATTAGATGTCATAAAATAAAATAAAAAGATGAAAATACATTTTAAAAGAATGAAATGTTACAATGTATAATCATAAAATGTACAATAATAATCCATAATTGTAAAAATAACGTTCATTGTATATGGAAGGTTGTAGTATTTATTAGGTATAATTTATTAGGTGAAATTAAATAGATTTTATTTATGAGGTTAAAACTATTATAATCAATATAGTAAAATTGTTTGCATCTACATTATCCTGAAATCATTTATTCAAATATACATTTTTGTGTTGTACGACTCAAGGGTTAGGATGGTCAACTCGTAATACTTTTTCAACAAAAATTATATCTACGTTGAAAAATGTTACACTTTTATTTTTATTATTTTGTAAAGTATGTTAGGTGTGCATGAAATTATGCAAATTATTAAAGAAAGTGTAATGTTCCGTTGTTTATTTGACTGATTGGTAATTGATACAATTATTATCTAACTAGTACAACATCCGTGTATTACACGGGTGCTTGTTAAAAAATTATTCTTAAATTTTAAAATAAATGAGAAAACTATATCAAATTTAGTTTACTTTTTTACAAAAAAAATATATCGTTATATATTTTAGAATGATATGTGTTACTTATGACTTACATGTGTTATATTATATTAGTTTTTATAACTTATATCATATAACTACTTGAAATATAAATATATTAGTTGATAAATAATTTTATTTTTCTAATTAATATTAAAAATAATTTTATTATTGTCATAAAGATAAATATAAATTATTATTTTTATGCATACAATATGGATGTTAAATCGAAGCTCATCAAAAGAAGATTAATTTGATATATTATATATGTAAAACTGATAAAAAATACAAAAGTTATTAACTTTTAAAATATATATACAATTCAATAGTTATAATAAGGAATGATATTAAAATGCTATTAATATATGTAACATGACAAAAAATAATCAATATATTTATGGTAATCCGAACCTAATTATTTTTGGTTTGGAATTAAATTAAAATTATACAAGCCTAACAACGAAGCATGTAATTTTGCCACATAAAATTCTGAAGCACCAGAAGCAGCCACGTAGGCTCAACGCCTTCTGAATTAATATAGAGGGGCGATTCATATAAATAATGACATTTTTGGTGCAGTAAATAAAATTTTTTCCTAATCCAATCAAAACTCTTAACAAAAACAGCAAACAGCCATAAATCGAACTCAAACACGAGCCGTCTCTCGAAATTTCTAATCCTATATATACCAAACAAAAGCCGCAAAAACAGCCACAACCGCACTCGCACCAGAGTTGTATCCAAAGATTCCTTCTTTACAACACTGCACACACTTTTTTATATCCCCAATTTTCCCCTCTTTCAATCACTAGGGTTTCAACTCCGATCAATTTCCAATTATTCTCGCCATTTCGAAATCAAGCGCCGTCTCGTCATTTCGAAATCAAGCGCCGGCCAAGACGCCTTGTGCAGTCTTGGCGCTTCTAATCATCTCTCTTTCTATTCGGTCCTCTGCCTCGGCCTCTCATTACGGAAGATTTGAATATTACGACAGAAGGGCAACAAAGAAAGGGGCAAAAAACCAGGATATGGGAGGTGTATTGGTGTGGCTGCTCTTCTTCTTCATAGCTATTATTCTTCTAGTTATGGTCGTTTTCCAGGTTATATATTACCCCTAAATACCATAATTGTATGCTTGTGCTTTTCTATGTTGGTTTAGCCTCTTTTATCTAAAGACGCTCTGGTTTGGAGAAAGATAGAATTTTTAATTTATTAGCTCTTTTCGTTGGGTGATGTTGTACAAAATATTCTTTTGTTGGGGTGAGTTGAAAATTGAATCTTTGGGCCAAAACAAGTCGGGGGGCTTTACAATGTCGAATTTTTAATTTATTAGATCTTCTGTTTGGCATTTGTGATGCTCTTTGAAGAAAGTATGGCTCTGAACCAGTTGAATTAGGAGTGATATTTTGGGTAATAATAATAAACTGGATAGGCTATTTCCATGTGCCCGATATACCAATGTTGCTATTCTGGTGTCCCACGAAAATAAACTTGTTACGGCATCTAGTGTGTAATCGATGTTCCATTAACCGCTATCTTTTTTTCTGAATTAGTGTTTAACGGTGGGTAGAGAAATGAATGCAGAATTAATAAGTCATTTGGTCTTGAATGGAAATCCAATGTACTAACTAATTTGAAGGAGTATGCTTTCAAGTGTGGTTTTCATAGAGCATATTTAGGAGAGTAGTTTGCAGTGTGGTGAATTGCAATTTTCATTCATAGCTCAAGTGTTTGCCGAATGTTGGAGAAAAGCCTGAACCTTTTTGTTGTAATTGTGGCTTTTTGATGTCATTCTAGTTAGTGTAAAATGTTTTTTTTTTTTTTTTCCCAGCCCTTGCGATATAAGTTTGTCTGTTTACACTTTACATTTCATTTTATTCACATAGTATGTTGATTCCTTAACATTAATGCTCATGTATTGCAGCTTATGTGCTTGGCGGATTTGGAGTTTGATTATATCAATCCTTACGACTCAGCCTCTCGAATAAACAAAGTTGTTTTGCCAGAATTTATCACCCAAGGAGTTCTATGCTTCCTCTTCCTTATAACCGGGCATTGGTTTATGTCACTTTTATGTGTTCCATACCTGTACTACAATGTCAGATTGTAAGATCCCTTATCCATGCTTCAAACGTTGAGTCAAATTAATCTTGCGAGAAATATTATGTTCACAAATCATATGTTGCGAGAAAAATTATGTTCACAAATCATATGTTGCTTCGTACTTATTGAGATTACTAGTACTACTGCATTTTATAGGAAGGACTATGCGTTTTTACATGGTCACATATTTACATTTTGCTATCATAGCAGTAGGTTAAGCAAAAGATTAAAAATTTAAACCAAGTCGGGGAAGCATATTTGAAACAAACTCATGAATGAAAGAAAGTCGAATCCCTTTGTGTGAAGGAATTGCAATGAAACATCTTAGCTTATGGCTGAGAATGAAATCTCTTCATGATAAAAAGTAGAGCCTTCAATCTTTTGCTTGAGAAATTTAAATTTACATATGAATGGGGCCTGCCGAAATGAAACTCCACTGACCCTTCTTGCATTTTCATGCCCGGTGTAAAAGTGCATCTATGATCATCTGATAATCTTAGTTCACTCACTTGGATAATATAATCTTTCCATATTAATGGTTTCTTGTGGGATAAAAATTGTTTGGCTATTGATGAAAGAGCAGCTGAGTCACAGAGTGGGAGATGCAGATAGGTAGCAGAAGTATATTTTGTATGAATTTTGTCGTGCATTTGGAATAATAAACTTGTATTAATTTCGATTAATTTGTTTCAAGATGATCTTTTAGCGATCAAATGAAGATTATCCTTTTTTTCTTGGGCTGTTATTTCTCATGTCAGGTATCTTCAAAGACAGCACCTTGTTGATGTAACCGAGATTTTTAACCAGCTCCATTGGGAAAAGAAACAAAGACTTTTCAAGCTAGGTTATATTGTGCTTCTTATCTTCATGTGCTTGTTCTGGTTAGTGAACTTTGCATCCTCGCCCTCAATTACTATGACATTTTGTTTTAATTAAGTTTCTCATTCAAGCCTCGAGAGAAATACACAATCATCTCAATTCTTTTTCTTTCTATTTTTCTGTAGGATGATTTACAATGCTCTCGAAGAAGATGATTAGTCGTTTTCTTTTTCTTCCCTTACTTCGGTGGCACGAGCATTGCAAACTGGCGCATAGCTTTTCACCGGCTATTAAGGTTAAACTTATGTTCTTGTAAGTTGAAAGTTGGACTTGGTGTTGGGAGTCGCAGACCCCGCTAGTCCGAGTGTTGATTGATGGTTGTGAATCTGTATTTTGCTTTTATGCTAAATTATACTTGATTGATAGCACAATTCAAGTTTTTTCTTTCCACACATTCTATGAAATTGGTCGACCTGTCATTTTTTTTTTTTTAATATAAATGTATAATTATGCTATGAAATATCATAATATTGAATAACCACTTTTTGCACACTAATATATTATTATTATTATGTCACTGATGGAATGAGTGACATGTATACAGACTATGGAGTTATTCACAATTTTATGTACTGACACATGTTAAATGTACATTTATTGCAGGATACGTGTAAATATATCATTTGTGAATAACTATGGATAGCTCTATAAGCCGAGCTATCTGATGGCTCCATAGCCAAACTGAACATGTATATATAAGTTGTGTCACAATTGCATTGATAATTTTAGAAAGTGGGAAAGTAAACTG
Organism: Striga hermonthica; assembly: GCA_902706635.1. Lineage (NCBI taxonomy): Eukaryota > Viridiplantae > Streptophyta > Magnoliopsida > Lamiales > Orobanchaceae > Striga > Striga hermonthica. The sequence goes on along the minus strand of CACSLK010020742.1, from coordinate 3,497,232 downwards.
ATGATATCAATAAGTTCATGATGGAATTAGTTTCTTGAGGGGTTTGGGTAATTAAAAAATCAAGAAAAAATGTCTCAGATCTTAAGATATGAAAAAGAACTTAATCAAGAATAAAAAATTTTAAATATAAAAGAAAAATGTAATAATTGAATCTGATGTAATATAAAAGTTATTAAATGATGATTTTCAGTTATAGTGGACGAATGGTATTTTTGTGAAAAAAAAATATTTTACATGTCTAATTTTCAACTGAGATTTTGAAAAAAATATTTCACACACATCAAATTAAATATAAAATTATATAATATAAAATACAGTTTTTTATATTAATATAGTTTTTTATTAATTGAGTACCACATGTTAGCATTGCTATTGTTGGGGGACTTTGTCTCTAACGAATGAATTTGAACACAAAAACCCAGACTAGCAATTCTATCTAGAAATTAAAACAGGCGGTTTTGGTACGAAAGTTGACTCAACTATGGAGCCAACTGTTAGTTTCATAGCAAAACCGAAAAAACAGGCAACCCAACATAAGAACTATTTTCAATTTTTCTCTTTCCCTCCAAAAGTGATATTCCCTTCACTATGTATGTACAAATCCAAACTAACTTCACCTAGTTTAGTCAATGTCTGTAAATTTCATTCACTTTGTATGTACAAATGCCCATTAATGCAATCAAGAAGACAATCCATCTCTATATGACTCTTTCACCTCAAGACTTAATCAGCCCAAGATAATTCAGGTTCTTCCTTACCATGCTCCCGATCGAAAGCAGAATGGCGTCGCCTGTCCCCATCCGTGGCCCCTCCCTCTCGACCTTCCAACTACACTCGGAGGGCGTTTCCGTAACTTTCAAATCCCCAAAACCGACCTTTTCCCTCACCAACTCTACAATCTCAGGGTCGACCGTGTTCCCTACTGCATCCGTCACGTAGAATACGTTTCGAGCCGTATCCCAAGTGGTCGATATCTCGGCACGTGCAACGCTCAGCCCATTTTCACGAAAAGCCTGCGTCACGTCCGCTAGAAGCCCGTTTCTATCGGCCGCACAAAGGTCAAGCCTCACGCCCTGCATGATCAATAAAGGCGGGAAAAAACATTTAAATAATGATTAACCAATATTATTCAAAAAAAAAAAAAGAGGACATGTTAAAAAGAAATGATACCTTCGATGACCTACGTTCCATCGAAGCCTGCAGACAGAGAATCACGTGCTCCTTTTCGGCCTCCGAGCTAATTGGTGTCCCGTCCGTATGCCTGATGAAAAATTCCTGAATCGAAACAATAACTTAAATCACTAACACATCAAAAATACAAAAGTTTAACAGCTACAAAATTTATAGATAAACACATATTTACATTTCAAAAAACAACTAGTAACAACCAGACAAAAACAACTATACAACCGAATCCAAAAAGAGTTCTACACGACAAAATGTCATAGCACAAAAGTTATAAGTTCAAATTTTAAAATAATGATACTTAAAAGGGAAAGCACCATAGATGCCGAATCCTCCGATGTATCGACCGTGGCATGGAAAACGACGTAATCCATGTCGGTCAACGCGCAAACAACATCAAACAAGAGCTTGTTCTGGTCCTGACACTGAACACTGACGACCGAATAATCTTTCTCCAAATAGTTCCTAACAGAGACACCCGGGCACGAACCGGGCCCACCCGAGGCCCCCGTGTCGTAGTCCCGGTCGGCAAACATCAACTGGTGCAGCCTCCTTTCCGTATGAGTCACGGCAGACGAAACCGAGGTTTTCACGCTCCGAGTCGTCTCATCGTCCCCCTTAAGCACGTTCCGTAAAACGGACCCAATCTTGTCCAATTTATCCTCGTCTTTTATCGGGCAGCCCGTGTGACAATCCTTGACGAAAATCAGGGACGCGACCCGGCCATTGTGGGCCCACACCTTGGCTTCGACCACATTGCAGTCCATGTCGGTAAGAACGGCGAAAACCTCGGACAAAAGCCCGACCCGGTCCGTGCCGGTTATCTCCAGGGCTGTCAGACCGTTGGCTCTCGTGGGCCGGCCGTAGTGAACAGTCTCGAGCGACTGCAAAAAAACAGGGTAATTCATTAATTTTTTTTGTTTAATTTTTTTGGGATAATGTTTATGTAATTACCTGCTGAATGCGGCCAAGGACACTGTCGTCGGTTAGTTTGTTCCCATTGAAGTCGGTCACATGAAAAACTGCCGGAATTTAATGAGAATAAAAACAGAGTTAGAAATCAATCATTTTTTACTTGTAAGAATAATTTTGAAGAGCAGTTAAGGCGGCGCGTGGGGGCCACTCACCGTCCATGAACCACCGGCCGTCGGAGCAGATGTAAGCCTTCTTGATCGACAGGTTGAGATCCGTCAGGACTTGGACGGCTTCCAGAAGGATCCCATGTTTTCTGGCACTATCAATCTGCAACAATAACTAAATAAAATTAAATCAAATACTACAAAATACAGACAAAATATTCGAATAAAAATCGATTGGGTCTGGAATATTAAAAGGAGGGAGGTTCTACTGTCTCGTTATGGAACCATTCAGTCGTTGTTTGTAACCGTTAGATCAACTATCCACGAATAATTTAACGGTTACAAATCCCGACGGAATGGTTCTCTAGCATTTTCCATTAAAGTTACCATTAGCCTGGTTTCGTTGGAGTCGCTGCCATTGTCGATAATGACCCTGAAAGATGTTGGCTCAAATGCAATGTAAAAACCAGTAAATCATCAACAAATGAAGGGCTAAGATGGGAATTAAAGAAGATGACCTTGGTGTGGACATTCGAATAACGAGCTTTTCATATTCATCCAAATACGGAGGCCACTCTTTATTACTCAAATCACAACTCATATCTTTAAAAACACTCAAAAAAAAAAGAAGACTTTGAATGACAGAAAAATCTCTCTCGAGTAAATGGGACTTTTTTTTTGGTAGCTAGTAACGGTATCCGGAGCTATACTCGATTAATCCATTGCACACCTGATAGTGGTGGATGAATCTCTAAATGAAAATTTTCTGAGTAAATGAGACGTTTTGCAAACTCGTTTCTCTCTCTAGAATTTCCTTAAATTGTACGATTTTTGGTGTTTTCTCTCTCTAAAAAACACAGATTACAATGACGGAACAATGCATGCGCTCCGCTCTACTTTGGGTCTTTTCCTAATTATGTCTGTATTTTTTTTTTTTTTTGGTACATGGACTTTCCGGTTTTCGAATCCACAGGGGAACCGACTAATCCGGAATCGAGCCGGGTAGGACCACAAGGGCGGCAAAGCTCTCCCTCAAGAGTTTTAACACTGCTGCATTCCCAGGGCTCAAACTCGAGACCACTGGTTAAGCTGGAAGAAACCTAAGCCGTCTCATCCAAACGCTCTTGGGTTAATTCTTATTTCTATTCCTAATTAATCGGATTTCTTTCCATTATTTATTATTTACTTATTTTGTTGAATTTTTGAATTGTTAATAGGAGACAGTGTACTACCAAGATTTGGTACTTGGAACGATGTTTTATTTTCCTTAATTATTGTCTAATACTTCGATTTATTTCCTTAATAAACTGGGATTATTGAAGTAATATTATATTTTCTACATTTATACTTATATAAAAAAGCATTATATTTACTAGAATGAGTAGTAAAAAAGGTCAAAGTAATTAATACATTCTATTTCCATCAAGTATTTTATTTAACCAGTGCATACCTCGTGCGATGTACGTGATACATATAATAAATCAATTATTTTTATAGGACTTGTACGTCTAGACAAAAAAACAATATGCTTGGATCATCTATATTTCACATCTTTTAATAAGTGGCGTTTATTTAAGCAAAAAAAATTAACATGTTAATTAATATATAAATTCGCTAACACGTCGTACTAATATTTATTTGATTTTAGAATACATATTTATTCATTGATATAAGAAAAAAAAAATTATTTATTCTTGTTCACCATAAAATAATCAATTATTGTTTTATTATAAAATTTATAGTCATAAATGTCATTATTATTATTTATAAAAGTTATAGAAGTAGTTTTCTTTATGTAATGAATAAAATTTTGAGTATAAATGTTTACAAAATACACACACATGTTTTTTAGAATTCAATTTTCTCATAATAATTTTTTTTTTTTAAAAAAAAATGATTTAGCAATTGCCATAAAATAAATCCCTTACATAATCAAGAGATTTTTTCTAATTTTCATCTTTAGGCTTTATAGTTTATTTGACATACTATGCAATAGAAAAATATTTTACAATAAGTTCATTTTTTAACATAACAAAAAAAGTGATAAAAACACTATCATAGTTGACAATAATATACAAATGAATAACATGTCGAAATTTTAAAGAATAACTAATATAATTTTATTATCTAGCCATCAATAAAATCATTTAATGATGTGATCATTATCTTTTAAATGGTAAATAATACTAATTATTTTTAAAAAAATACGTAAAATCAATGCATAAATTAATAAAATTATTTAAGAAAAAAATCTTTAAGATCATATATGGATAGTAAATGTATATATGCAAGCATTTAATGCATATAGTAAAAAAATTTCAAATAAGGTATGCATTAAATGCGTGTTGACTTTTCTTGCTACTATTTTTGGTAAATAGATTGGCTTTTTATATATATATATAATATATATATATAGATTATTTTATTTAGTTGTTTTATCTCATAACACATTTTCAATACAACTTACCGTGATTTTTCTATTGTGATTAAAAACCAAACTTTACGTTTAAAATCTTGTAAAATTATTATTATTATTTTTATAAAGCACATATTATTTGTTAAAAAAATTGTATATATATATATAATACACATCACAGTACCATGGTAGATGATTTAAATTTCAACCGATCAAAATGCCAATGATTTAAATTTGAACACATTGACCAAATGTCTGGATGATTTAAAATTGAGCCAATCAGAATTTATTTAAATTTGAACACACCAGAAATTTTATGTACTTTTTATTTATAAATAAATTGAAAGTGGTATTAAATGGCTGTTATATAAACTATTTTAATATATTTGCAATGTTAAAGTTTGAATGAATAATTTGTAATGTTATTCATAATGTTTGTGACTTATGAGATACGAACACATAACTCCATATATACATATTTGCCAGAGCGAAGCTTAATAATTTTTTAGACTTAACGTTGATTAAAAGAGGTAGAAAATAGATAATAACATTATTACTTTTAAGACTTAAACGGACAAGGCTGTGAAAATAACTCATTTAATATCTTTGTCCCGTGCATCGCACGAGGTACGTACTAGTTTATACAGAAAGGGTACTATATATAATATTAAATTATTTCTTTACGTGAAAGGTAATTGTCGGGTATTATTATTATTATTTTTGTTTTGGGTACAACGGAAGAGCCTAACGATTAACGTTACCGAGTATCGACACACGTTTCTCGAGTATGAAACTCCACTAAGATCATGGTACAACCACGGCCGTACCCCATGTAGTGGATCAAGAAAGAAGTGATAAACCAATGATGTTTCTGCACCGAATGAAGCCAAATGGCCAGCTGCGAAATTCGCTTCACAGAATGCATGTTGCACCTTGACCTGCCAAGTGCGACCTAAGAGTTCTTTGATGCCCAAAATAAGGTAGGTGTGCACCCCCGACACCTCAGCAGAGGATTTAGAGAACTCCACGACACTCGCACTATCGCCTTCCGCTTCCACATGCAGAAACCCCAAGTCCCACGCCAAGCGAAGACCCTGGAATAATCCCCATAGCTTCGTCGCCATGATCGAGCAAAACCCAATCGTCATTGTGAAACCTCCAAGCCAACGGCCTTGCTCGTCACGGATAAGGCCCCCAGCGCAACACATGCACGGCGTCCCATTGAAAGAGTCATCAAAGTTGACCTTGACCCAGCCCTGCGAAGGCCGCTCCCACCTTATCCACCGTGGGATCCTCAAATGGCCTGACCCGCCAAGCTTCATATCGCACAAAAGAACCGTCTTCAGCCCTTTAACATATGTGGTGATTTCGCGCATATCACTAACCACGTCCCTTATTTTCCCATGAAAGAGTTGTTCATTCCTCCACTTCCAAAGTTTCCACACCACAACCTCAAAAGTACGATCCCAATTAGCCTCTCCTATGCCTGAGTTAGGCGCCAGGTTTGAAAAAATCCACGGTTCCAACTGCCATGCAAAGAAAGTAGCGTGATACTCACCAGACAGCAACCTCCTCCATATTGCAGCAGCCATCGGGCAGTCGCGAACCACGTGCAGTGCTATCTCCTCGGCCTGGAAGCACACCCGCCAAAGAGCATCGACCGTCAGGTGTCGACATCTTCTCTCCAGTGAGAGGTCGATTCTTCACGAGAAGCCAAAGGAAAGTCCTTATACGTTGAGGGCCTGGCCACCTCCATATTGCCCGCCATAATGTGCACGAGCCCGAAGGATCCACCCTGCTACTAGGTCATATGCCGACTTGGTGGTAAACTTGCCTGTGGACGAGTACCCCCAATACAAACGGATAGCCACATCAAACTCATAATAAGTGACAACAAACAATTTATATGAACAATTATTCGTAAAGGTATAATCCATAATTAATAGCATGAAACATGATCAAAATAGCTATGTTTGCCAGACAATAAAGACAATAAGCTAGGTTATAGCTTATTTGGTAAGCTTATAAGCTCCTTGTATTCAAATAAGTCTTGTTTGGTAGAACGAACTTTTTTAAAAAGATCGAGCTTATTTGGTAAGCTTCTTTAGGTAGCTTTTCAAATAAGCTAGTTTAATTTTTTATTGCATCTAACTTATCAGCTAATTTTACCAAACACTTTTATCATATAAGTTAGTTTTTCAGCTATAATTAAGTCATAAACTCGAAAATTACATACCCATAATTAAACTACTTGTTCGAATTTGTGGGGAAAAATTCCAAATAATTGATGACTATCATTCAACAACTGTTAATAATCTTCAGTTATATACTATGTAAACAAGGAGTCAATTAAGAGTACAATTCTTTGGAGAATTATTTGTATCTATGTAAACAAAAGCATCTGCATCATCAAAGTACCACTCCCTCATTGCATCTGCAATTGTCTGCAAAGTACAACACATACAGATATGAAAGTTATAAAGATTAAATGATGATTAATAATTTTGTCATATTTTGGATAAAATTCAAACATCAACCTAAAGTTATAATTAATAAAAGTGAAAGTAATTAACAAAATCTTTTACTTTATTTTCCAAGATGTCGGAAAACTTCCAGCCATCATTTGCGAGAATATGGTCGTGTCGATAGCAGTTATGGACAAACATTCCTCTGGAGTGCGAATGCACCGAGTTTTGGAGTGTTTGTATGAACGTCGTGTGAAATTCTGAAATTAACAGTAGTAAAATTGATCATGGTCGTATTTTTCGAATTTAACGGTATTGAAGAGAGTTAAAAGGCTCGTCAATTACCCTGCATTTTCTCCAGCTGAGTCGAGTTGCATAACGATAGGCTCACGGTCACGCAGTTGTACCATTCTCTTCCCCCACCACCAACATATGGTGTATATTGGCTTTGTACCTGCAATTCACAAAAAAAATCAATTGCAACATATATGTTATATTTATACACATTGTTGAATTTAGATTTCAAAATGTTTAAGACTACCTTATAATTAACCAACTTACTTGGAATGCATCAAATGACGACTCAATGAGAAACAGAGGAGTTTGAATATCTTCAACAATATTTTCAGGAAAAAGGCACTGTTATTAAAATAAATCAAATTGTTACAATTCAAACTAACCGAGCTTTTATTATTATTATTATTATTATTATTATTATTATTATTATTGTTATTATTATTATTATTATTATTATTATTATTATTATTATTATTATTATTATTATTATTATTATTATTATGTCTCACCAAACCAGGATTCATACTAGACCTGCAGGATTGAGGCAAAAAATCTTCTAGTCCCTGGAGAGACATATTTACACATGTACAGGATCAAGAATCTAATATTTATTTTATTATTTATTAAAGTATTTCAATAATTAAAATGTGCTGTGTTAATTAACTAAACTAAATTAACTTGAACATTGACATGAATATGAAATTAGAGGGTCACATTACATGTAGCTGAACGATATGCTCGAAATAAGTTTCTCTTTGCGTCGCCCCGGGTAGATTTGGTCTAACAATTAGTAACAGTTTATTTCAAAATTTGTAGTTTGTCCAATATATATTGAGCTGTTCAATATACAGAACAGTTAATTACACGAGACTTACGCTTGCAAGAAAAAACCCGAGTCGGATACACATTTAATTTTTCTCGCGTCGGGTACAAGTAAACGGAGGGTATCACAGTTGAGAATTGTCGCTAAGCCCCCGGCCGAGCCCCCAGAAAGTATAATCTGCATAATGTTACATCATATAATTTGATTATGTTGTTAGATAAATATGAAATAAAATTTTTATATAAAATAAATGGAGGAGATGAAATACATTATCCGCAAAATTCATCCCTTTCGCGACGAGCTCTTGGATTATAGCTTTGAAAATTCTGGAGCCCCGAAAGTAAAGTTTGTTTTGCTGCAAAAATCAGTGTAAAGTTATACAAGAGGACTAAAAACGACACTGAATCAAACTAACAGGACTAAATTGCAATTTTGCCTAATAACATATATACTTACAGGATCAACATACTCAACATCTCCAAAGAAAGACGATCCGTCGCAGTACAGAAGAGCAACCCGGTTCCAATTGTAAAAATCTGAAATTTAATTTCAAAAACATATTAATTAACCATGCATGCATGAATATATATTTATATTCTAATCTATAAATTACGAACAAAATATATATTATTTGTTTCAAGTCGTTTAACGATATATTTGCGCATGTAATTTTAACCCGGATTCACTGCTGAGTTGACGTCAAGTATCCCTGTAAATCGGAACTTATCCCTGTACAGGCTGCTTCCTTGAAAAGTTCCGGCTCTCGTAGCACAATCGGCTATAACCGAACACCATGCGCCTCCCTGACATATAAATAAATAAATATAAGAATTCATAAATCAATAGATAGTAGAAATGAAGAAAAACAATACTTTTCTTTTTAGAAAATTAATAAACCTCGATAAAAATCACCCAACTACTGCTTCCCGAGCCAGAGCCCTGATCCATAGCGTAGCTCGGTGGACTACCGTCTAAACAAACTGTCGAAAAATTTTGTTTGCATCACATTTTGTGCACTTCAGAGTAAGTTACATAAAAAAATAACAATAATAACGATTACTGTTATTGTTATTGATACTAATGAACTCAAACATTGTTACCTGCTCCGATTGCTGTAGCACTTTCGAGTATCGTTACATTAACCTCTGTGTCTGTTTTGACTTCGAGTAAGATAATGAAAAAACATGTACTGAACATTAAGGTTAAAGAAACACGATTCATTGTTCTATATACGAAAGCGTTGTTTGGAAAGAGAGAAAAGCGTTTATCACAATAATTTTCTAAGGACAATTATCGCGTTCTCTAATATTTGCACTGTTTTTTGGTTCTCTTGGTGCATCTCCTTGAACATCGTTACACTCCTTTATATAGAGAACCGGAGTTCCTCGTCTCTTGCCACGTGGCAGCACTAGACCACGTCTTTTTTGCGGCTTATGTAGGTTTCATGGACCCTGAACCGCCACGGACCTAAGTTGTGCTGGGTCCATGATCCGTGCCTGGCTCGACTTGGATCTGAGCCCGCCCAAATAAAATAAAAAAGAAAAAAAATTAAAAATAATGTGATTTTCCCGAGTCGAACCTGACCCTGGACGATCTGGTTGAAATTCGAGTCGGGCCTCGACCTGTGGTTAACGGGTTTGATCGAGCTGGATGGCCCGTTGCCACGTCTGCTAATAAGCAGCGAGTTTAGACAAAATAATGCTACTTAACAACGCTACTATTTTTTGAAAGTGTTTTGCTAAATCTAGCTAGTTGATAACTTTAGTTTATAATTTTTAAGTAATTTTGATATTATAGCTAATAGCTTATTAATTATGTCCGAAAAGCTACTTTACAAGCTAGCTGAAATAAAAATTTTGATATGAATTTATGAGATAAGATGTATTGTTTTATAAAAATAATATAAATATAATTTAAAAAATTATAACTAACTCAACAATTGATTGAGTGATATAACAATTGGGCCGATGAACCGGTGATTTAGAGGCCAGCCCAGGTCAATCAGAATTCGAGTTTTAAAACGTTGCTATTTTGGACCAATAAATGTGGACAAATCAAAATTGCAAAAGACGTTTGTTGGGCCGTCTATGACTATGTATTTACTGGTGTACTTTAGAGATAACGTGTGACACTTTATATCTGATTATCTTCCTTTCGGTCACATAATATGAAATTTAAAACCAACAAAGGTTGGCTCAAGTGGTAAGCAGTTTGATGTCGCTTAAGTATAGGTCTCGGGTTCGAGTCCTTGTGAATGGAGAAAATTCTTGTTGGGAGACTCACCCACCATTACCAGATGTGCGACTCGGATCGACCAATGAATTATTCGGCTACCAAAAAAAAAAAAAAAATTAAAATATAAGGAATTATCTAGTGCACTTGACAATACATATTTTAAAAAATTTTCCTCCTTTTGTTCACGTGTTAATTTTAAATCGATAATCGATGAGTACCAAGAAAAAAAGTGAAAAAAAAAAGAAATAAAAATTAATTATCAAACTTTTTTTTTCCTTTTCAAGATTCATGAACAAGGAAAGGAAATAGTAATCTCACGGGATTTTTTCATGTGAATTGGCCTAAACATTTTAGATATAACATTAACAACAAATGTGCATTTATATTATGAATCTTATACTTATTTTTGTATTGTTATTTAAAGTATGATAATTTCAAATGAATTCTATAAATATACTTAGAAAAAATGTATGTTAATCTAATGATATAGTAACGGATATTGGAGCGGGATCGGAGTATACATATTGGCATTGATAGATTTGTAAAAATTGACCTGTGGAAGAACTTTACGTTATGATTCTAGATTGTAAGGAACATACCTTTGAGTCAGATTTCGAGTATAAGAATCTCGGGGTAAGGAACACATTGATATATTAAGAACGAGTAAATTATTTTATCTTTTTGAAACATGAGTGATGTTGTTAGCTCGAGCTTGAGGATAAATACAATGTTAAGTGTGTGAGAGTTGTTTAGTTGTTTTTGTGGTTATTTTATGTGTTTTTGAGTTGCTTAGTTGTGCTCAATTCAAAAAATATTTTGATATTGCCGGAAAATCATCGAGAAACTCGCCGAAAAACTCTCCAAAATGTTCCCGACTGGTTGGCTTGGTTGGTGTCCAAGAGCACCGTGAGCTAATGCACCGTCTACTGTCGACCAACGCACCCACCAGCGCTCGTTGTGCCCCTGAGCGCCTATCTCGTCCGCCAAGCACTGAATCAACATCTATTACTTTGTGATTCTATATGTTGATTTTTGGTGATTCGTAATTTTATTTATCAAATTTTAGTGTTTTGGTCTTGTCTATGTAGATTTGAACTTTTATCCATACATACTACTTTAAAATTTAATAATATTTTTTATTTGTTATCAAGTTTTGATATATCAAATTAATCATCGTATGACGATCTTTGATTTGGTATCTATATTGCATATATAATCTACCTCTATGAATAAAAATTATATTATATATATATATATATAATATTCTAATTAAAAAACATAAGAAAAATATTAATTATTATATATTTAATTACGAAGTCTATTATAGAATATGAATTAAAAAAATATATTATAAATAGGACGAACAAATCTAGTGACATTTCAAAATAAAAAAGAATTAAAATCTATTTCATAATTTAAATAAAACAGTTTATTTATTTTTAACTTTCTAGTATAAAATTTTTTGGATCAAAAAGAAAATCGCATGTTGGATCGAATTTGTGTTGGAACTCTCATTGGACGTCGTCACTCATCTTATCTGAATTCAATCCCAAGACGTGAAATCTGCGTTGGAACTCTCATATTGCACGGCATGTAAAATTTCTCGAGTTTGTTAGAATATATTTTGTATATATGGTTATAATATATTTTGTATATATATTGTAAGATTAGATTTAGGCTCATTATGTTCCTATATATATGTGTACATTTCTTTTGAATAATATAGAACACAGTGGCGGACGCAGAATCAGCCTGGGCAATTTTACGTGAAATGAAAGAGAGTAAGGTGGTGTTGGAACATTGGTTGGTTGACGACGATCTAGTTCTATTTTCTTCTTTTTTTTTTTTTTTTGATAAAGAATATATGAAATTCCTAAAATATTAGAATTAAATTTTTATTCAAAATCACTTTATATTGGTTTAGGACGTATAATGAAAAAACGTGGAGTGTATGATTGTTTGTCAAAAAACAATTGATATGATAAGTTGTGAAAATCACGATAATTTGAATGGCAAAAAGTAATTTTTCCTATAATAAAAAATTCATAAAAAAGCTGATTTCTTAAAAAAAAATTAATATTGAGTGTACAAAAAAATTAATAGTGAGAAAAGCTAAGTACAAATTTTGTTGACATGATGGAACAACCCACGTGCTAAAGTGAGAAATCTGGTTGGGCCCCCTCCTCCAAAATGTAATTAAAAGGGCCCACAGAAGTTGAGTGTGGTCTTATCTTCTAAAGTGCTATATGTTGAATTAAAAAATGAAGTTCTACATCACTCTTCTTCTTCCCTGTGCTTCTTCCTCTGCGCAACAATGGTTTTTTGCCCTTTTCTACCAAACAATTCTATTAAAGCTGTTATAACTTATCTTTAGCCGAAAAAATTCAGCCTGGGCAACTGCCCAGGCTCGCCTATATGTAAATCCGCCCCTGATAGAACATATATTTTCCCCACTTTCTTATATGGTATCAGACTAAGTTTATAGTCCAATATAAGGTTAGTATTTTTCGCTCGTCTCCGGCCGTCTTCTATTCTCACCTCCCAGACCATCCTCTCCGGCATCTTTCGGCGAGCCGTCGGTCAAAATATGGGCCCGTTATGAGGCGCGTGGGACCCACACTCGCCGGAACAGTGCGACAGTGCTGGCAGCTTCAGCCGGAGCGTGAGATTCACCCCCAGCTCCGATCGCCGTGATTTTTCAGCCGTAGACTCTTCTCATCGGCGGCTACCTCTTGGTGTGGTCGGTTTTGGTTTTCGTGCCGTTTTTAATTTCGGCCTTTTACTGCTATTTTATCCGGTTTGTGATCCCGTTCGTGATTTTCTTTTGTCTTTGTACTGTTGCTGGTTGCTGGTGCTTCTTTATTTTTTGGATATGGATTCTTCTATGGTGGTCTGCCACATTTGCCATGTTCAGGGTCATATTGCTCCATTTTGTCCTACGGTGGTATGCCACATTTGCCATGTTCGGGGTCATATTGCTACATATTGTCCAACCAGATCACACCGTTCGAGAGGTTCATTCTCTCGACATCATGGGTCTTCCTCTACCTCCACTTCTTCTGTTACAGCGGCTGTCACTACTGAGCCTCAGCATTCGTCTTACACTCTTCAAGACATAGAGGCTATTCTCAAACAGGTTCTTCTTTCCAATTCTTCTATGTCTGCTACCGGAGGTAAATCACATTGGTATTTTGATTCTGGCTGTTGCAATCACATGACCTCTAGCCCGCAGCTTTTGTCTTCCTCGTCTTCCGTAACCTCTTTACCTCTTATACATACTCTAATGGTACTCTTATGAATGTTACTCACACTGGTTTGATTTCTTCCCCTTCCTTGCATCTTCCCGACACATACTGCATTCCTGACTTGGCCTTGAATCTTATTTCTGTTGGTCAATTGGTTGACCAAGGTCTTAATGTTATATTTACATCTTCTGGTGTTCAGGTTCAGGATTCACAGACGGGACAGCTTCTCGGGAAAGGTCGCAAGACGGGCCAGTTATTTGAGCTTGAGTCACTTCATGTCCCTCGTTCCTACGCTTTTTCTGCTTCTGCCACCGATAGTAAGTCTAGTTTCCAGTGGCATCTTCGTCTTGGGCATGCGTCTTCGAATAAAGTTCGTTCTTTATATAATAAGGGTCTTTTGGGTTCAGGTCATTTTGAGTCTTTTAGTTGTCTTCATTGCAAACTTGGGAAACAACCGGCTCTTTCTTTTTCTGATAGTTTGTCAACTGCAGATAAACCTTTTGGTTTGGTACATTCTGATATTTGGGGTCCTTCTCCTATTGCTTCTCTGAGTGGTTTTCGGTATTTTGTTATTTTTTGTTGATGATTTTTCTCGTTTTACCTGGATCTATTTTCTCAAAAATCGTTATGAGTTGTCCAGCATATATGTTCAATTTGCTAAAATGATTCTTACACAATTTTCTTGTCCTATAAAGGTCTTGCGTACTGACAATGCTCTTGAGTACAAAGATTCTACTTTTTTGAAATTTCTTTCTGATCAGGGCACCTTAGTTCAACGTTCGTGTCCATATACTTCCCAACACAATGGACGAGCTGAACGTAAGCACCGTCACATTCTTGATACTGTTCGTGCTCTTCTTCTTTCTGCTCAGTGTCCTGATCATTTTTGGGGTGAGGCAGCCTTGACTGTTGTTTATGCTATCAATCGGTTACCCTCATCAGTCATTAGGGATGTCAGTCCTTTTGAGAGATTGTACGATCAGTCTCCTGATTATACTCAATTACGTCCTTTTGGTTGTGCTTGCTTTGTTCTCATTCCATCCCATGAGCGGACCAAATTAGAACCCCGAGCTCATCTGTGTTGTTTTTTGAGTTATGGGGTAAAACAAAAAGGATTTAGGTGTTGGGATCCGATTTCTAATAGGTTGCGTATCTCGCGTCATGTTACCTTTTGGGAGCATACTACTTTTTCCTCCTTGTCTAAGTTCCACATTCCGTTTGATTCGGCGTCTCCTTTATTCATGTCTATTACTTCAGATCTTTTTCCAGATACAGATACAGGTTCTGACTCTCAGCTCATTGACACGCCTATCATGCCTCCGTCTTCTGAAGTGGCTCCACCTGTGCATCCTGAACCGACGGTTCGTAATGAGCCCTCTTCTGGTTCTGTACTTTTGCCAGCTATTGATCAGCGACGGTCGACTCGTGTAAGTCGTCCCCCTTCTCACTTACTTGATTATCATTGTTATTCGGCCATATTATCTCATCATGAGCCTAGGTCTTTTCGTGAGGCGAGTATTGATCCATTGTGGCAACAAGCTATGGCTGAGGAATTGCAGGCCTTAGACAAGACTCATACTTGGGATCTAGTTGATCTACCTGCTGGCAAGAAACCCATCGGATGCAAATGGGTTTACAAGATCAAAACAAATTCAGATGGGTCTATTGAGCACTACAAAGCTCGTCTTGTTGCTAAGGGGTACTCACAGGAGTATGGCATAGATTATGAAGAGACATTTGCACCGGTTGCTCGTCTTACTACTGTACGCTGTTTACTTGCAGTTGCTGCAGTTCGTCGATGGTCACTTTTACAGTTAGATGTTAAGAATGCCTTCTTGCACGGTGCATTATCTGAGGAGGTTTACATGACTCCTCCTCCTGGGTTCTTGTCCTCTGGGAAGGTTTGTCGTCTGCGCCGAGCTTTGTATGGCTTGAAACAAGCGCCTCGTGCCTGGTACGCCACGTTCAGTTCTGCATTATTTCAGTTTAGTTTCACTACGAGTGATCACGATTCTGCCCTATTTCTTCGGCGCTCTTCATCTGGGATCATTGTTTTGTTGCGCTATGTTGATGATATGATCATCACGGGGGATGATGTTTCGGGTATTTCAGACTTATAGGATTATCTTCGACAGCATTTTGAGATGAAGAGTTTGGGTCGTCTTCGCTATTTTATGGGTCTTGAGATTTATGATTCCTCTGATGGCTTCTATTTGTCTCAAGCCAAGTATGCCTCTGATCTTCTTGCTCGGGTCGGTCTCACTGATTGCCAGACAGCTTCCACGACTCTTGATTATGATATTCGTCTTACTCCATTGGATGGTTCTCTTCTTGAGGATCCTATGTTATATCGCCAGCTCGTTGGGAGTTTGATATATTTGACTGTCACTCGGCCTGATATAGCTCATGTTGTTCATATTGTGAGTCAGTTTATGGCTGCTCCGAGAACCACGCATCATTCTGCTGTGTTGCACATCCTTCGCTATGTGAAGGGTACCTTATTGCATGGTTTACATTTCTCGGCCAGTTCTTCCTTGTCCCTTAGCGGCTACTCTGATGCAGATTGGGCTGGAGATCCTACCGATCGTCGCTCCACTACCGGGTATTACTTCTTCTTAGGTGATTCACTTGTCTCTTGGCGCAGTAAGAAGCAAACCTTGGTTTCCCGTTCGAGTGCCGAGTCTGAGTATCGTGCTCTTGCTGATTCCACCGCAGAGCTATTATGGTTGCGTCGATTACTTGCTGATCTTGGTGTCCCTCAGTCATCCTCTACTGCTCTTCATTGTGATAGCCAGTGCGCTGTCAAGATGTCTTATAATGATACGTTTCATGAGCGTACCAAACATATTGAGATTGATTGTCATTTTATTCGCCAGCATGTTACCCATGGGACTGTACGACTTGTTTCCGTCTCCTCTTCGGATCAGATAGCGGATGTCTTCACGAAGTCTCTCCTTCTCGGTCGCTTTTGTTTACTTCTTAGCAAACTCAAGTTGATATCTACTATACCACCTTGAGTTTGAGGGGGGGTATTAGAATATATTTTGTATATATGGTTATAATATATTTTGTATATATCTTGTAGGATTAGGTTTAGGCTCATTATGTTCCTATATATATGTGTACATGTCTTGTGAATAATATAGAACATATATTTTTCTCATTTTCTTACAGTTTGTACAAATGTGGTGTGAAATTCTGAAATCAAAAGTACATAATGACTAATAAAATTTGAACATTAAGAATATATATGTTGAAAATTTGCATATATACCCTGCATTTTCTCAATTTGAGTTAGAGTTGCAAAATGATAGACTGAGGTGTAGACAATTTTTCCATTCTTCTCTTCCACCACCTACATAGGGTGTGTACTGAATTCCAATCTGCAACGACCACAAAATCCAATTGTCATGACGTGAATTGAGATTTTGTACGTGTACCCGAAAAATATACATATTTCAAAATATATATGTTCGTTTCTGATCGATCATAATATTATGACGACTAAAAGCTTAGGTGGGCCATGTATTTTGACAGCAACAATTTTTTGATTAGGAAGTGTGTTTTTATATGATTTTTAAGGTGCGTGGGACGGAGGGACATGAGACACGTAGGCAACAGAACGGCCGACGTCTGGAATCAATTGACAGGGCTGAGAGAGACGAATGTAAGATTCTTAAGTCCTGTTGATTAATTGATCTATGTTTTTTTTTTTAACTTAATTCCTAATTTTTTATTTTTATTTTTATTATTTTTTATTTTTTTATTTTTTTTATACTCGTTTGGTGCCCTATGAGTAGTACTTGGAGGCTGGTACTCTCCCAGACGAGTGTACAGAAGATCCATATAGTTGGATGTATAAGGGGGTGGATCTTCTGTTGGAACATACGTGAAGTCCACTTGCCTGATAGGTTCTCCTTCAGTTTGGGTGTCAGCAATCCATCTCCCAAACTCCGATGATTTGGGGTGAGGCCGAATGGGACAGACACGGAGGCCAGTGAATGATTGAGAGGACATTCGGTTATTGGGTCGCCTTTCATTTAGAGATTGGAAAGGTTTGAGCCGAAGAAAAAGACCAAAATGTCCTCCCAGATGTCCCTGTGGATGACTTCCTACAGGTTGAGGAGAGTTACATTGATTGGTTTCATAGTAGGCCGGACTGTGAGACTCATTAGTGACCCTACCAAGTACACGGTGTACCAACAGGACGACGGCTATCAACCAGTTGCAGAGCGGGAGAAGTGTGATGTAAGTTACATAATTTGTGGTTTTATTATTATTATTATATTGTTTTTTTTTCATACTAATTACTTTGAATTTTATTTTCAGACTCAAGCCTTGGAGGGGGTTTATAACTCCTTAGCGAGTATTCAATACATGATTCCTACACTCCCTCCACGGGCGCAGGCCGCAGTCCAATTGTCATACAACCTTGCCTATATTTATCTGGCTGTTGGAGGCCAAGATGTTACGCAAGGAGCGTCATTCAGTCAAATTCTATCCGAGGAGGACTACGTCTCATCCCAGAGGACACAATCACACACGACGAGACATCAACCCGCTGCCCACATTGGTGGAGGTAGAAGACCTAGGGGAGAACGACAACGACGCCCAAACAATCAACCGTCCCCCCAGCATCTCCATGACAACACCGGGCCTGAGGAAGAAGAAGAAGAAGAAGAAGAAGAAGAAGGTGAAAAGTTTTTACTTACCATTTTATTTTTATTTTTATTTTTATATTTTTTTTTGTCCAGTCAAATTTGTGATTTTTTTATAAAAATAATTACTCAGGTGAAGAAGCTCACACTCCTCTCGGACCAATACCTCGGAAGGGGTCCCCACAGTGCAGACCTAGGGATCCATTCACTTCTAGTTAGTTTGTGTTGTATTCGGGAAAATTTGTGGACATATTTGTTTTTTTTTCATGGATTCTGTGTACTGATATTTTGACATGTTTGTATTTTGAATAAATTATTATGGTTGACTTTTTGTATACTGTGTATGTTAGATTATTATTTGAAGAATTGATTGATATTAGTTTGTCAAATTTATATTTAGTTGTGGAATGGATCCCGATAAACGATGTGTTTTTTGTTTTTGTTTTTTTTTTTCTGCATAGTAAAACGTATTCTAGAAATACGTTTTATATGTTTTTAATTAAAAAACATATTCTTAGAGTACGGTTTAAAGGCAAAATTGATTTTAGAGTAAAATTCAACGTATTTTCAAAATACGTTTTATTTTAGAAAAGAAAAACTATTTTCTGCAAAAAAATTATAAAATTAATTTTATTTATAAAACGCATTTTGAGAATGCGTTTTTAAACTTTTGAAATTTTTTCTGCAATAAATAAATTAAAAAATTAATTTTATTTCTAAAACATATTTTAGAAAATACGTTTTAAATTTATTAAATTAAGTTAATCACGTGATTAAATTAATTGACTATAAAACATATTCCAAGAATACGTTTTACACTGTAAATGTATTCTCAGAGTACGTGGTTTTTATTTTTGTCTACATACTTTCTTTTTTTGTTTTTGTTCGGGTAAAAAAATCCTAACATTCACACATTTTTTTCATAAGATTTTGAATTTTTTTTTTTTAATTGTGGATTCACTATAAAAAAAATTGTTACATTCCAACCTAAAATCTTACCATAATATATTCAAACGGAAATTGCAATGGTATAGCTTCCGTTGAAATAATTCTTACGTTTCATCATTCGAATTTAGATGAAATTTGATAATTCCAACAGATATTTTTTTAACTGTTTTTTCCGTATGAATTTCCTTGAAATTTTTATTTCCACCACTATTGAAATATCTACTTTTGGAATTGTCAAAATCCAACGAAAATTTAAAAGGAAAACTTATTCCAACAGAATATTTTTGTTTGAAATTGCCGTTGGAATTCAATTAAAATATATTTGCGTTAAAATTTTCTATTAAAATTTCATCTATTGGTCTTTGCTAGATGCTTAGCATGTGTTGGGTTTTTTTTGTTGTTTCCATGATCATGTTTTATTGATTTTCAGAGTGAGCAAGTTTAAAAAAACCGATTGATTTCAACACAAGCACAAAAAAATAAAAGCGAAAAAAAATCAATCTCTGGTGATAAAATCAGGCAAAATCGAAGATCGTTCGTGGGATAAATAACGTTTGGTGCCTTTGTATTCCATCGGTTTCTGACCAAATATAGTGGGACCCGCAATGTTTAATTCTTAATCGTTTTTGCTTGCTTTTAAACTTCCGTGTCTTTTTGTACAGAAAAAAAAACTTCCGTGTCTTTTGTTTTTTTTTTTTTTTATTTAAAGTTAATTATTTTTTTAATTTTCTTTTTCTTTTTTTTTTT
>CACSLK010020742.1:3440327-3476992 GCA_902706635.1 Striga hermonthica | reverse complement strand
TTTTTTTTTTTTTTTTTTTAAGTGACATGAAATGTAACTTCCCTAATAAATGAAATAACGTAACATCAACTTTAATTTCTTCAATTAATGGAACAAACTAAAGCAATGCTTAAATAGCTTATAGTTCTGTATGTTCAAAACTATACGATCAACTTTTATTCTCTATTCATAAATTGATCCATATTCTTTTCTCGCTCTATTCAGAAATTGTAATGAAATCAAGAGATATGAAAGCTGAAGTGGTTTTCATCTGTGTTGTCTTCCTTGTCATCACTTCGATTGGTTGTCACCTCTTCTCCAATTTCGATTATTAATTTAATTATCTTTTGATGACGTGTCAATATTATCATAGAGTTAACAATAGTAGATAATTAATTGCTAAAAACTCATAATAATTCCGTGACGGGATGGTAACTTTTTCCAACAATAATATGATTTTTTTTTTCTATTTATGTTTTAGAAAAGAACAAGTAATTTGCTTTCATAGAATCTCAATTTCTTTATCTCTACATTAATGCCAATTTTTATTTTATTTTATTTTATTTCATTTTTCCTTTCACAGGTGCAACTCGAAATGTAAGGAATGACGGATATGTCACATATGAAGCTGAAAAAAACAGGTCGTTTGCCCAAAATCCGAGTGCAGCCCAAGCTCAACTGCACGATTACGATGATCCAATTTATAGCGAACGTTGTCGACAGTATCCATGCGTGATAGGTTTGGACTGTGAGCAATACGAATGTTTCGCTGACTGTCAAAATAATAGATGCACCACAGTCTCATAAAATTACCATTATTATGACCTTTATGTACATTTTCATGAAGGACTTGAATATGTAGATTTGGAGTCAATAAACAATAAATACAGTAATTTGTTTCGAATCATACGCACAGTTAGTTGTTGTGAATGAGGCAGAATTTTGAGCTATTATTTCATTAATCTAACTTGTTAAAGAGATGTTACTTGAGTACAAATATATATGGAAATTCAAGTACAAAGTGTCAAACGGTTTGCATGCATTTTGTATCAAATGCATTATCGAATGGGCTGGAACAGTTTTTCGGGAGATTATCAGTCGCTATGTACTGAAAATTGTTGCCGTCAAAGTACCAATCTCGAACGGCATTTTCAACTGTCTGCAAAGTAAAACAAAAAATGAGAATAATTTAGCCACGTTTTTTTATATATATATATATATAATTCAAATACTATATGACAGTTTAATTTGAAATTCTGTTACTTTGTTTCCCAAGATGTTATTCACCACGCGTGAACACGTCCACCCATCCTTTGTCATGATATGACCATGGCGGAAGCAGTTATGTACAAACGCTCCTCGAGATGGCGAGTAATTCAAAATTTGCAGTGTTTGTACAAATGTTGTGTGAAATTCTGAAATTAATAAGTATAGATTATAATATAAATGAATGCTGACTATAAACAAATTTGAACTTAATATATATATATATACCCTGCATTTTCTCAATTTGAGTTGAGTTGCAGAACGATAGACTCAGGTGCACACAATCGAACCATTCGTGTTTTCCACCACCTACATATGGTGTGTATTGAACTTGTATCTGCAGTGTCGAAATCCAATTGTCATGACGTGAATTAAGATTTTGTACGTGTACCCGAAAAATATACATATTTCATCTGTTTCTAGTTGATCATAGTATTATGACGATTAATAGCTTATTACCTGGAATTGATCAAATGACGACTCGAGTAGAAATAGTGGAGTCTTAATATCTCCGACTAAGTATTCAGGAAAGAGACACTGATGATAGAAATAAAACCAAGATGTATTGGAATCAAAAGAAGAAATTCTTTCATGTTGAGTACTTTAAATTAGTTATTATCTCTTACTAAATCAGGACGCATCCTCGACGTGCAAGTTTGAGGCAAAAGCTTCGCTAACCCCTGCATTCATGGGAGAAAATCCATATGGAAATTATATATTGAACAAAAAAAAATTATCTAAAATATATATCATGTAATTAATAATTCAAGATAGAGCAATATTACATGTAATTGAACGACATCCCTGAAGTATTGTTCTCTATGCATCAACCCTGGTAGATTTGGTCTAAAAGAAGACAAATAATCCCAAAAACACATAAAATAAAAATAAATATTAGAAACAAATTTATCCAATATATATTTGAGTTGTACGTTTGAGTTAGTTATATAAGGCTTACGCATGCAAGAAAAAACCAGAATCAGACAAACATTTGATGGTTTTGGCGTAAGGTACAAGAGAACGAAGGCCATCACAATTGAGAATCGTGGCTAACCCGCCAGCCGAGCCCCCGGAAAGTAAGATCTGCAGCATAGTGTTTCAGCATTATTAATTTATTTACTTATGTAATAAAATGAATATAAAGTAACTATTAAAAAAAGCTCGTACATTATCCGCATAAGCCATCCCTTTCACGGCCAGCTCTTGAATTATAGCTTTAAAAATTCTGGAGCCTCTGAAATGGAGATTGTTTTGCTGCTTAAAACAGATCGAGGAAAATTAATTACATCATTTCATTAGTCAATATATTAATGAATATAAAACTTTACGATACTTACCGGATCAACTTCATCGACGTCTCCAAAGAAGGAGGAGCCGTCAGCAGTACAATGCAGCCACCTTGTTCCAATTGTAGAAGTCTAAAATATATTATGCAAAAACAAACAATGGAAAAAAAAAAAAAAAAAATTATTTTATCCACACTAACAAATTTGCATGAATTGATTCAATTAATTAATATAACCTGGATTGAATGTTGAGTTGACGTCAAGTATCCCAGATAAGTTGTAGCTATTCCTGTAAGAACTCGAACTGCTTCCTCCGGAAGAGTTGGCTCTTCTAGAACAATCGTAAATAGTAGTACACCATCCACCTTGCTGAAACAATAATATTTACAAAATAAATAATAATATTTAAGAGTCATGGAGAGCAAAAAAAATAAAGATCAAACAACCTCGAGATAAATGACCCAGTTATTTGCTCCGGGGCCCGAACCCTTATCCATGGCGTAACTCGGTGGACTCCCGTCCAAGCAAACTGTCGTCGTTGGAAAATAAACAAAGGAAAAAGACGTACATTGTTAGCCAAATGTGACCCATTTTTAGTTATTAAAGAAAAAAAAAAAGGAAAAAGAAAATGTGGAAGTCGTCCATCCATCGTACCTGCTCCGGTGGCTGTAGCCGAATCGACGATGGTTATGTTAACCGTATAGTCGCTTTGGACTTTGGCTAAGACAGTTAAAAAGACGTACGATAGTGTTAACCAAATGTGACCCATTTTTTAGTACAAAACTACGAAGTAATGAGTTGTAGAGAGAATCGTTTCTCACAATAATGCAAAGTGATAAATTCGCTCTGTTTGTTTTCTTTGTTTTTCTGGTGCATCTTATCGAACCAAACTTTACTCCATTATATAGACGTCATTTATTGCCACGTGGCACTGCTAGGCCACCATGTACTTGAACGACATTGTTGATTTGTTTCCTCGGTTCATATTTTCGGCTGCCAAATATGTGACGTTGGAATAGGTTTCATTAATTGCGATTGTTAAGGTATGTTAAAACTAATCAGTAGTCATGCTTATAAAGATTTTTCCCAAAATTACTGTTTAATTAATGGATGACGGGAAAAGATATCTAAAAATAATTTAAGTTGATTTTTATTATATAAATATATACACTACGAAATAATTTTTATATTTCAACGAAAAATTATATGGTAATATATTCCAATGGAAATTCCAATGGATATTCCAATGGTACAGCTTCCGTTAGAATGATTCCAACAGAAATATTCCAACGGAAATATTCCGTTGGAATGCGTTTTTCATTGGAATTTTAGATGAAATTTGATGATTCTAACGGCTATATTTCCAAAGGTTTTTTACCGTAGGAATTTCCGTTGGAATATGCAAATTCTGTTGGAATTTTTATTTCCACCCCCGTTGGAAAATCCACCTTGGAATCGTCAAAATCCAATGAAAATTCCAATGGAAAACTCATTCCAACTTAATATTTTTGTTAGAATTTCCGTTGGAATCCGTTGAAAAATTCTAACAGAAATAATAGTATTGAAATATCCGTTAGAATTGTCGTTGGAATAATTCTTTTGGAGAGATTTCCGTTGAAATTTCATCATTTTCTTGTAGTGATAGATATAGATTTAAGAGTTCTAGTTAAATTAATCCGCGCATTAAATGCATTTTTTTTAGGTTAATTGCATAAAAAACTACAACTTTTTGTTTAATTGCAAATAAAATTCAACATTTTCAATTTGGCAAAAAAGACCAAACTTTTATTAAGTGTTGCAATTTTGTCTTGCTCGCCGGACCTCCGCCAACCGCCACCCGCCGCAGGCCAACTTCGTCGGATATTGAAATTTTTTTACATGATCTTGTAGCTCTCCTCCGTGTCGACAACATGTCCGAGTTTCACGAAAAAATTACGACGATAAGGCTTCTAATTTTCTGGTCAAAGGTCGTAGATCTACAAACTCTATACGACCTTTAACCGAAAAAATTTGAAGCCTTATCGTCGAAATTTTTTCGTGAAACTCGGATATGTTGTCCGCACGGAGGAGAACTACAGGATCATGCAAAAATTTTCAACGTCGGCGAAGTTGGTCGGCGACGGGTGTTGGCGGAGGTTCGACGGGTGAGACAAAATTGCAACACTTAATAAAAGTTTAATATTTTTTTGCCAAATTGAAAAGGTTATTGTTTATGAATTAATTTGTTTAAATTGAGTTATTTTGGTTAACTATAGTTAATTTTAAAAAAGGTGGTATGGTTAGTTGTAGTGGGATTTTAAGAATGTATTAAAATAATATTTAAAATAAAATAATTAAAATTAATTTGATGTAAAAGTAAGAGATAAATGATTGGAAATGATAAGTAGTTAAAATTATGTGAGTGGATGAATAGTGAATTAAAGTTGATGTGATGTGTAAGTATGATTGATTTATATATTTAATTATATGAATAATATTAAAGATAGTGATGTTGAGTTAAAGTTGAGTTAGATTTTGAGTTGAAATAAAAGTGAAAAAATTATTTTGTAAACAATTACCCCTAAATTTTTATTTGTAATTATACAAAAGGTTGGGTTTTTTTTTTTATGCAATTAACTTTTTTTGGGGGTAATTGCTAGTGATGTTGTAAGTTTAAATTTTGATAAGAAATTTTATAAAGCTGTTTGTTGATGGAGATATTCTGTTACTATTATCCATTTTAAACAATTAATATTAATGAATAAAATAAATAATCAAACACATGTTTGATATACCAATGACGTGGGATTAAAGATCAAAACATAATTGTAGTGGTCCAATGGTGTTTATTAATGGCCTATGTTGTCTATTTCTGGATACATTAAATAAACGACTAAAGTCTATTTTTGTTTCCTTTTATCATTTATGAACCTAGAAAAAGTAAATGGATATTTACTTATCTCTGGACCCTCAAAAAATAAAATAGAATTTGGTGTAAACTTCATTAAGGATCTTGAATAAATAATTTGGTGTACATATAATACTTACTTGATGCGGAAGACGACATAATATGTGATCTTGATCTTGATGATCACAAGAGGTTGAATCGAGTGTTAGATCTAAATTAGTTTCTCCCTCCTGGCCTTCTCTTAACGTAGCAGAAAAGTGATGGGAAAAATACTGCGTGCCCTAATAGGAGGAGAGATGACTAATTTATATAGGGGTGTCTTTAGATCTGGTACGTCCATCAAATATCCAGATTAATGGCTTAGATTTGTTTGACTATTAAATAAGGTCTGGCCCAATAGGATAATTAAATGTGAGCCCAATGCTTTCGGGCCACATATTCTTACATTCTCCCACTTGGTCCGAAAGCCCATAATTAATAGTATAACATTAGGTAATAATGCTAAAGAACCAACAGTTGGCTCCGTTACGGAGCCAACAACCAATGAGACAACTCCATGTGGGGCTGGCCCACAATACTTTAATGTGGGACAGCCCCACATGGGATTATCCATGTGGTTGTTGGCTCCATAACAGAACCAACTGTTGGCTCCTTAGCATTACTGTAACATTAGGTGCACATAAACAAATCTCGTTATGCCATACATCATAATAAACTATGACACGATAAATCATATAGTGAGAGTTATGGCGGTTGTACACTCTCGATTCGCATACTTCATTCCATATACTACTACACTAATAGTTCAACACATCAAGTTCCATAATTATATATAAATATCATAAGGTCCACTTAATTGTCATGAAGACATTCATTTCTTATTCTAAACATAATGTATACAAAATCATAATGAACAAGAAATTCGATAATAGTCAGAAACATAACATCAATGAGCTCAAGAGTGTGCTATAACATCATCATAATCAATCATTAATACAACCAAGACCCATTCTATGTACATGTTCGTTAAATGTCTTTGGTTGTAGACCTTTAGTTAACGGATCAGCAATCATAAGGTCCGTTCTTATATGTTCAATGCACACTCTTTGTTTCTGAACTTCCTCCTTAACGGCAAAGTACTTTAATTCCATGTGTTTTGCACCCTTGGAATATTTGTCATTTTTGGAGAAGAAAACTGCTGCGGAGTTATCACAATACAATTTCAGCGGCTTGGTAATGGTGTCGACAACCCCAAGTCCCGAAATAAAGTTCCGCAGCCATAATGCATGAATTGTAGCCTCAAAACAAGCCACAAATTCAGCCTCCATAGTAGATGCAGCTATGACAGATTGTTTGGCACTTTTCCATGAAATTGCCCCTTCGGCGAGGAGAAAAACATAGCCAAACGTTGACTTGCGACTGTCAAGGCACCCAGCAAAATCTGAATCTGAATATCCAATCACCTCAAGGCGATCAGATTTCCTAAATGTGAGCATATGATCCTTCGTCCCTTGAAGGTATCTCATCACTTTCTTTGCAGCTTTCCAGTGATCCAATCCAGGATTAATTTGCTATCGACCAAGCATTCCAACAGCGAAGCTAATATCAGGCCTCGTGCAAGTTTGCAAGTACATCAAACTGCCCACAATGGAATTGATTCCATACTCTTTCGTTCCACATCATTCTTAGGACATTGCATAAGACTAAACTTGTCCCCTTTCTGTAGTGGGACAACACTTGGTGAACAATTGTTCATACTAAATCTCTCAAGAATTTTCTCGATATATGCTTTCTGAGACAACCCCAACAATCCTTGTGATCTATTCCGGAATATTGAAATTCCAATCACATAGGATGCCTCTCCCATATCTTTCATTTCAAAATTCTTTGAGAGAAAATCTTTAGTCTCATGCAAAATTTCCAAATCATTAGCAGCAAGTAGGATATCATCAACATATAGAACCAAAAATATAAACTTACTCCCACTGATCTTCTGGTAAATACACCGATCAACAGTGTTTTCTTGAAAACCAAAAGACGTGATGATATCATTAAACTTAATATACCATTGTTTGGAAGCTTGTTTAAGTCCATATATTGACTTCTAAAGTTTACACACCATGTGACCTTTTCCTTCTATGGAAAAACCTTCGGGTTGATCCATATAAACTTCCTCATCTAAGTCCCCATTAAGAAAGGCCGTTTTCACATCCATTTGATGTAACTCTAAATCATACTGAGCTACTAAAGCCATAATGATCCTCAAGGAATCTTTCTTAGAAACAGGTGAAAAAGTCTCCTTATAATCAATGCCATCTTTCTGAGTATAACCCTTGGCAACAAGTCTAGCTTTATATCTTTCGATATTGCCACTCGAGTCGCGTTTGGTCTTAAAGACCCACTTACACCCAACTCGTTTTGAACTTTCTGGCAATTCTACTAGATCCCAAACATTGTTTTTAGCCATAGAGTTTAATTCTTCTTTCATAGCATCAATCCATTTATGAGACAAGTCACTGTTAATGGCTTGTGAAAACGAAACAGGATCTTCATCAATGCTAGTATCATAATCCAACTCTTGCAAATAAACCACATAATCATCCGAAATAGCAGATCTTCTCACCCTTGTAGGTTTGCTTAAGGCTATTCCTCGTGGTTCATTTATATTAGTTGGCGACAAGTTAGTCTCTTCATGGGGTGCTACTTCATCCAAATTTTGTCCACCATTATTTTGTGGTTGTGGAACAATATTTGGTACAACTGTGGATATTGGAACATTAATGGGTAATGGAACATCAACCCTTATTTCATTAATTTCCACAGTCTCTTTAGCACTCCCACTAACTTCACCATTTTCAATAAATCTAGCATTGCCCGTCTCAACGATTCTAGAACTATGATTAGGACAGTAAAACATATACCCTTTGGACTTCTCTGGGTAACCAATAAAGTAACCACTCACAGTTCGAGAATCCAATTTCTTTTCATGTGGGTTGTATACTCGTGCTTCTGCTGGACAACCCCAAACATGCAGGTGTCTCAAACTAGGTTTCCTTCCAGTCCATAACTCAAAAGGAGTTTTAGGAACTGCCTTACTAGGAATCCTATTTAGCAGATACACGGCAGTCTTAAGTGCATACATCCATAAAAATTTGGGTAATGATGTATTACTTATCATACTCCTAACCATATCAATTAATGTTCTATTTCGCCTTTCCGCTACACCGTTTTGTTGAGGTGTGTCTGGCATAGTATACTGTGCACATATGCCATGTCTTTCAAGGAACTTAGCAAATGGACCGGGATTTTGTCCCGATTCATCATAACTTCCATAATATTCACCACCTCTATCAGACCTTACTATTTTCACCTTTCTGTCTAACTGCCTTTCAACTTCATTAACGAAAACCTCAAGTGCATTTCCATCTTGAGATTTTTCCTTGAGCAGATAGACATAACCATAACATGAAAAATCGTCTATAAAGGTAATGAAATACTTTTCTCCATTAAAAGATGGAGCATCAAAAGGTCCACATATATCGGTGTGTATAATTTCAAGAAGCTGACTACTTCTTGTGGCTCCTTTCTTGTTATGTTTGGTTTGCTTTCCCTTAATGCAATCCACATACAACTCAAGATCGGTAAAATCTAGATCCAAAAGAATCTCATCTTTCACCAACCTTTGCATTCTTTCTTTGGATACATGACCCAAACGTTTATGCCACAAGAAAGCAGAGTTCTCATTTGCTACACCACGTTTAATTCCAATGTTTTGATGAACACACATTAAAGATGCAAAAAAATCAACATCAAGTTTCAGTTTATATAAACCATCCATAAGAATTCCAGAACCAATAATGGAATCATGTTTATAAAACAAACTGAAACATCCATGTCCAAACTTAAAGGAAAACCCAAGAACATCAAGTCTAGAAATAGACATTAAGTTTTTAGAAAATGAAGGTACATAGAGAGTTTGTAAAAGATCCAGGTGGTGCCCGGAATCTAAAACAATACGATAAGTCCCTATTCCTTCAATTAGGGCCTTCATACGGTTCCCCATAAACAAGAAGTTCTCATTTGGGTTTATGCTCTGGATTGTAAGAAATCCCTGCATCACATTAGAAACATGAGTTGTAGCACCAGAATCCAACCATCAAGTATTTGAAGGAACTTCAGACAAGTTTGATTCGAAACATACAAAGATATTAGAAATACCTTTCTTTTCAAACCAAGACTTGCGTTTCAGGCAATCTTTCTGTACGTGACCTTCTTTTCTACAGAAATAACATTTATTTGCCCGATTTTCCTTCTTTTCATCATTAGTAACCTGTGAAACTTTAGCAGGTCCTTTCTTCTTAAACTTGTTGGATTTCGGTTTGAGAACATCATTAGCTCCTCGACCCACAAGGTTGACCGTATGAACTCCTTGTGCCTTAAGCCTCGTCTCCTCCTGAACAAGCTTACTGGCCAATTCATTAACATTCCACTTATCCTTAATAGTGTTATAGTTAATTTGAAAAGGCCCATATTCAGGAGACAACGAGTTAAGCATAAATTGCACCATAAATGAGTCATCCACAGTCATACCCAGGGACTTAAGCCTTGCTGCAAGATTAATTATGTCAAGAACATGTTGCTGCATACTACGCGACCCATCATACTTTTTGGTCGTGAGTTCAGCCATAAGTGTTCCTGCCAATGACTTATCCGTGGAACGAAAACGCTCTTCCACAAGCAAAAGATATGCTTTTGCATCCACATTATCGGGAAGAGTTGACTTAATGTTGTTGGCAATCATCATTCGCATAAAGCTCAAACATAATCTGTTAGACCTGTCCCAAGCCTTACGGTTTGATTTCTCAGCCTCACTGCTTTGATCATTAATGTCAGCAGGCTTTTCTTCAAGCAGAGCCAAATCAATATCCAAAACACCTAAATGGAAATTGACTTGCTCACGCCATTCAGAGAAATTCAAACCATTGAAGACAGTAACAGAAGAAGCTTGCGAATGAAGAGAGATAGCTGCACAATCATAAAAGCTCACTTAATCAATAGATTCAGAAAATCATTCATAAAATATATTGCAGGTCTCCTTTGGGTAAACCCAACAATATATATCATTATCATAAGTCGAATGTCATTTACCACTTAATGAGAAATTAAATAAGCTTCGTCTAACATACATAGTATCTTTGGATATCTACATACACTCGACAAAAGATATTATATTTCTCCTTAATGTTTATTAGTTATAGAACATTGATTCACCTTTGGGTAAATCCATAATTTCTAACAACCAATAAACTCATTAATCCATAATAATGACATTCTCAAGAGAACATCAGTTATATGACCAATCATTAGAAAATCAATCCGGCCACTTTGGTGACTAACAAATTGATTTTATCTTAATGTCATATAACAATTAATTGCAACAATAATATTATATGACCAAACATTAGAAAATTAATTCGGCCACTTTGGTGACTAACAAATTAATTTTATCATAATGTCATATAATAAAATTATAACCATAAATTATATGGCCGAACATTAAAAATTAATTAGGCCACTTTGGTGACTAACTAATTAATTTGCTTTAATGTCATACAATATAATAACAAATAACCCTTATAAACATGATGGGAATTTGTGTATATCAATCATCATCATCCAAAGTACAAACTTTAATTGATCATAAAACAATTCTATTTGGCACATAATATCATATTTATCATACTAACTGAAGCTTGATATGATATTCATAAGAAATATCATACATCATGAATATACATTACCCAAACATCAATAATTGCCCACACAAAAAATTAATTGATATGGAATCAGCCATCATGGTATGAATTTAAATAGATCAAGCAATTATCATTTAATTGGTGCCGTAAATTCGAGCAGAAGAAACAGCAATTCATGGTCATGAAAAATCATATTAGACATAAATCAATTCTGCTCGACGCATGGGAGCAATTCATACAAACCGTAAACTCAATTATTGGATTGAACAATTCATACAAATCATAAACTCAATTATTAAATTGAGTCAGTGGGAGAATTCAACAAAAGAAAAATCAAGTTATTGATCTAATGGCATGAGCCGAACAGTAAACATAATTTAACTTGTTTATCCCAATAATCAGCGATAATTAGATCAAACAAATAATCAATCATAAAATATACATCAATTATTTATTCACAACACATGCTCTGATACCACATGTAAACTTCATTAAGGATCTTGAATAAATAATTCGGTGTACATATAATACTTACTTGATGCGGAAGACGACATAATATGTGATCTTGATCTTGATGATCACAAGAGGTTGAATCGAGTGTTAGATCTAAATTAGTTTCTCCCTCCTGGCCTTCTCTTAACGTAGCAGAAAAGTGATGGGAAAAATACTGCGTGCCCTAATAGGAGGAGAGAGGACTAATTTATATAGGGGTGTCTTTAGATCTGGTACGTCCATCAAATATCTAGATTAATGGCTTAGATTTGTTTGACTATTAAATAAGGTCTGGCCCAATAGGATAATTAAATGTGAGCCCAATGCTTTCGGGCCACATATTCTTACATTTGGTCCTTGCCGAAATGAATGCAGGATGTGTTATTGGGAAATACTACGGTCCCGTTACGGTACCATCCCGTCAAATGTTTTAACCGTTGGATCTGCATGTAGTTATATAAGATAGATGATCCAACGGTTAAAACACTTGACGGGATGGTACCGTAACGGGACCGTAGAATTTCTCTGTGTTATTGACCTCTTCATTTGTTAGAGCAGGACCACAAGCGCAACGAACAAAATTACTCTCCAACAAATATAGCAAGCACTACTCTAAATAAACAGAATCATGCTACATGTATCCTTCGGTGTACCACTTAGTTTACATTCAAAGGGTACATGTACCCATTTACCCCTAATGAATAATTTAGTAAATTATTCATTAAGGGTAAATGAGTACATCATGTACCCTTTGGATGTAAACCAAGTGGTACACCATGGGGTACAAGTAGCATTATTCAAACAAAAAATAAGCCAAGAAAAGACAGAACAAAATTACATCTCCAACAAATATAGCAAGCACTACTCCAAACAAAAAATAAGCCAACAGAAATAAATAAAAGATGAGAAAAAAAAGAGCACAAACATTGTAACGAAGTTCGGCGAAAATAGTCCCGGGCACCGCCAACTGCAATGTCAAATTTCCTAAACTCACCAATAAATACAACTAGGGTTAAATAATCTACATATTAATTTTTTTTTAATTAAGGTGCAATTATAATCCAAAGACAATAGACATATCTATACTTATATTAAAAGCTATATTATTTACCAAAAATAGTAGCAAAAAAAGTCAACTCACATTTAATATAAATGCATACTTTATTTAGAATTTTTTTACTATATGCATTAATTGCTTGCATATATACATTTCCTATTCAAATATGATCAAAAAGATTCTTTCCTTAAATAATTTTATTAACTTTTGCAATGATTTTACTGATATATATTATAATTCATATTTGCCGATAGTATTTTTTATTTTTTCTTTGAGTATATTGACCGCGCGTCGCAACGCGGCAAAATTATAATTTATAAATTCCTTAACCGACTTCTACCAACTAGTAGTAGCAGTGAGTAAGGGTCGAACCCACAGAGAATGTGAATCAAATTGTGAATTTTTCGTATTAATTGAATTATGAAAGCAATAAAACGAGGGGGGGTTTTGAATTTAAGAACTAAATTAACTAAGATCTTATTAAATAAAATAATATCTAAACAATGAAAATAAAAATAAAATAAAATAAATAAGAGAAATTTCTAGTTCACGGTTCCGTCTACACCCTCGACTGACTCGTCTAATCAACTTTGGTATCAAATCTCACTATCTATTGAAATTACTAGCCCTAGGCAACGACACGGTCTGTTACCCGTATTTTTCCTTATTTTTAATCTAACCGCGAGACGCTCTACGATTAGACCTGACTTCTTGTACAGTCTAGAAAATGCTTCTTAGATTTAATACAATCAGTCGCTTTACGAATTAGAAAAATAGGCTAGACTAATTAGTGAACTCAACCGCGTTCGTTCACTTAAATAGGCCGTGTTATCCCCGGTAGTTACCATCTTCCGGATACCACTTGCGAATTAAACACATCAACAATTACGGATTGAAGGCCTAATTCAGGTGTAGATATGTAAAGCCTAATCTAGGTGATCAATCTAAATAAGACTCAACACATCATGGTTAATTATTCAAAATAACACAAGCAATTCCAAAAAATATAACTCAATAATCAACCACGAAAATTAATCAAACATAGTCAATCTTAGGGTTCGACTTCCCCGGAACTAGAAATAAAAACTACTCTAACATAATAAATAAAAAGAAATAAAAGATAAAAGAGAGAGATTAATTATCTCCCTCGTGTACGGGTGCGGCCTCCCTCCGCAATTCGTCGGGCTCTCTTGTCTGTCCTCTGCACTGCGGCTCTTTTCTATGTTATGCGTGTGTGGCGGCTCTGTTGCGTTATGTTCTCTCTGTTGCGTCCTCCCGCAAAGCATTTTTTTTTTCCCAAAAATATATATGATGGCTGACCAAATAAATCTCCTCATGTGCGTGTAAATAATTTCCTCCTTTTGTCTCCAAAATATTGTGCACGTGAGTTTTCTTAGAATATTTATTTAAGGCCCAAAATTCATTTGGCCCAATCTCCACTAACTAGCCATCATATTTCCCATGAAAACTTTCAAATATTAGGCCTTTTTTCTAATCCATTATTCTGAAGTTAGACGAATGCCAGGCCGAACTCGGGCTGGTATTAGATATCCCATATTGGCCTACTCAAATCTCGTTCTGTGTCGCGCAGTTACTAAAAATCTCCAATAATCTGAAAGTAACCGTAAAAATATCATAGCACGTGAATCCATCTAATAAATAAATAACCCTCTACAGATAGTTTTTTTGAGCTTCTGAGTTTTTTCGCTCACCGCACACACAGTAGACATGTGGACTTCCTTATTCCTTGTCTGATCCTTTGGGCCACCTGGACAGAAAGGAATAATGCGAAGCATAGGGATATTATTTTTTCTTGTGCTCACATTATTTTGCAGGTTGACAGACACCTTTCCCTCCTCACCGCCCTGGGTAGACTCACGACGAGAGACTGGACAGGGTGTTCACCGCCCCATCGTTTGAGGCCATCACCTCCTTTACCTGTCCAGCATCCACGTCCCAGGACCGTTGTTTGGCTGAAACCCAAGGCCCCTTGGGTTAAGCTAAACACTGATGGCGCTTTCGACAGACATACCAGAGCTGCTGGAGGAGGGGGCCTGATTAGGGATCATGGTGGGGCACTCATCTCTGCCTTCCATGGGCCACTCCGGGCCTCCTCGAGTTATGATGCAGAGATTCAGGCGCTCCAGATTGGTCTCGAGATCGCTGCCTCGATCTCCTCTCATGTTTGGATAGAGATGGATGCTGCGGCTGTCATCACACTTTTGACATCTGGCCACCAGGGCTCATGGCAGATCCAGCATCCTCTTATGCGTATCAGAGACACCCTTCGCTCGATTCACTACCA
Source organism: Striga hermonthica (assembly GCA_902706635.1). Classification (NCBI taxonomy): domain Eukaryota; kingdom Viridiplantae; phylum Streptophyta; class Magnoliopsida; order Lamiales; family Orobanchaceae; genus Striga; species Striga hermonthica. The sequence continues at coordinate 3,461,964 of CACSLK010020742.1, read as the reverse complement.
GGTCTCTCATATTTTTCAGGAGGGGAATCGGCCTGCCGATTTCCTTGCTAGCACGGGGGCATCTATACCCCAGAGACGCACCCTCCTTCCTGAGGACATTCCCCTCCGGCTTTGGACGCTCATTCGGATGGACCAGTTAGAGTACCCATCCTTCAGATTCGGTCGACCGCCACCTCCTGCCCCTGACTAGATTTGGCCGACCTCTTATGAGGGCTCGATTTTAGACTCACAGCGCATACTTTTGTGACCTTTGCAGTTTTATTTCTTGTTTTATTTTTAGTTTTTGTTTTTCTGTTTATTTTATATTTTCTCTGCTTTTGTTGTTGCTCCATGTATTTCTGACTTGGATGTAAACCTTCGACTTTCTTAGCCCTAGCTGGGCCTTATATTCACAGGTCGGGGGTGTAGCCTCAACCCCTCATCCCAATCTGGGATGTTTATTTTTTCCAAAAAAAAAAAAAATAAATAAATAAATAAGTCGAAAAAAATATATAAGTGCGATAAAATTTAGCATATAAAAATACGCTAATAAATATATAAAATACACACTTTTTCCGACCAATCGAATATCCCCAAACTTAAACTGTTGCTTGTCCTCAAGCAACTTAGAACTATAAGCACATAGATGGATAAGAAAACAAGTACGTGGAACTTTACTCAGAGCCTCACAAATCTCACATAAGTGCATAGTTCAAACAACTCAAATTAACTTATTCGGACTCAAGATGAACTTATTCTAAGAACGCAAACACATCAAGTATCAATTCAAGTGACCACCATAGTTTGTCAATCTCTATAACGAATGCACTGATCAATGCAACTAATGACATCTCTCTCTTTGCTAACAAGTCTAGTTTCTTTCCGTTTCTAGCTAAAGTCCAAACGTCTCATTCTCCATGCTCTTTTTTTTCACTTTTTTTTCTTTTTTTTTTAGAGTAAGGAACGGCAGCTCCGTCACAACCCGCGGGTTTTAGCCTTTCGTGCTCGTATAGATATGGAAATTATTGGAATTATACACTAGAGCCTCCACGGATTGGCAGCTGTTGCAGCCCAAGACTTTTTTTTTTTTTTTTTTTGCCAAAGGCTTTTCAACTCCACCAATTATTCATCCATCCTCATTATTATTTTTTTTCGACTAAGAGACATAGAAACTCCAACTTTCAACTTCAAGTCCCCAAACTTAATCAACATTGATTAAAGCAATCACAAGCACATCTCAACAATACAAATTGTCTCAAAACCAACTCACCACAATAAGTCACAAAAATATTAACCATCATGCCTTTGTCCCCAAAATAAAAACACCTTAAGAATTTAACCAAATAAAATTAACTCAAGCCATTTAAACTAGCACAATAAATCCAAACCGACTCTCATATCATCATCGCAAATTTCCACGTACATGCAATCTCATGCTCACACACAAGCAAATAACATGCAAACAATATAAGAACTCAAACTCTAAGGGGCAAAAATATAATCACATAATAAATCATGAATGCTCACCAAGAAATCACCTCCTCAAACTTAGAGCTTGCATAAATCATTGACACTCAAATAAACACAAAAGCACAAAAACAGAGGTAAAAGAAACGAGTTCACCTTAGTCAATGAGGAAGAAGTCGACCGAACCACGCAAACCATTGGGTTGCCTCCCAACAAGCGCCTCTTTTTATTGTCGTTGGCCCGACTATTGCTCCTTCTCATCAAAAGACCCATGGCGGCTTCGGAGGTGGCCTCAAGGGGGCCACAAATCTCACCACACCATGCTCGGCAACATCTCCTATCCTCGGTGTTGGGTGCTTCACAAGATCTTTCCTCCATGGCGCTGATTCCTCATGTATGTATGTCAACCCATGCTCAATCACGGTCACCGTCTCATCAAACTCCCATTTGCACCTTTCGTTCTGCTCGATCGTCTCAAGAGAAGGTATATTGTTTGTCCCATTTTTGTTGCGTTTTTCGTTGTTATTTTTTCATTCTTTTTCCCCCATTTCGAGTCATTTAGTTGGTTTTAGGTTCATTTTGTCATTTATCGTGTGTTTTGTGTTGTCTTGAGTGCCCCGGTAATTCTTATGTTTTTCCGGTAGTCTTCCGTTTGTGTTTTCGTTTTTGGTGTGTAGGTCGGGAGCTTCGGGAGAACAGGTTTCCGGGAATTTTTTGGGGAAGCTGACACCATTAGAAAGAGGGATTCGTTAGCGACGCGTAGAAAAAAACGAAACTCAATTCCGAGTTAAAACGAACCCAAACGAGCAAAAACCGTAAAGTCATGCAGTGCAAATTTTATCTCCGCGGCCGCGACCCGTTCTTCACCGCGGCCGCGGCGAACAAAAATCTGCCAGTTCCCAAACTTCAGCGAAGAAATGTCGCGGCCGCGGAGCTTCCCGCGGCCGCGGAGGTCGCGACCAGATTTTTAAAAGCTAGGTTTTGTTCGTTTTTTCGAGTACTGGGCATGGGGACTCGTTCCTAGACCAAAAGGAATCCCCCAAACTCGTTTTTTCCCCTTCTCTTACCCTAAGAACACTATATTAATGTTGGATTTCATCATCACTTGGAGATTTTTATCTTGTGCTTGGATTAAACCTTCAATTTCATCTAAATTGTAAGTTTCTATTTCAATTGATCTTTGATTATGGAAGCTTGGGTTTGTATGGTTGATTGTTTAATCTTGAATATGAGTAGCTAAATCTTCATGCTAGGGATAGGGGATTAATGTTTTGATCTCAATTATGATTATTGTGCTTGTTGATTATTCAATTCATGTGGGTTGTTCTTGACTAGGGTTTTGTGAAATTGTTTTGGAATTTTGAAAATCATTGAAGTAGTGACACTTCAATTTACAATTGTTCATCGATTGGGTTGGATTTGCTCTTGAATGATTTCATGGAATCTATTGCTTGATTGATTAAAAATCATTAAGCTATTTAATCGACTTTTGGAATCGAAAGAGGATGAGTCGATAGACCTAAGCCACATGAAATTGGCTTGTTCGTAATGGTATTGCCAATATGTTTAAAAGGACTTATTGATTTGCCGTTCATATTAATCCTCTTGTTACGAAGAGTTATGGAGGACAATTTCTGAACGAGTAGTTTATCAAATTCTCTTAACCGAATGATCATTTGCTCGATAATCGTATTTTGAGCCATAACGGATATCCCCGATTCCCTAGCTTCTTCATTGAGGTTTATTTCATGTTTTAGGTAAATTTATATTTTATGCATTTTTATTTTATTTCCTAGTTGATAATCCACCCAATCTTTATCTGATTAGAGTGTTTAGGATTTATTTTGCTTTTATGTGCTGTCAATACCAAAGTTGAATTCCGAACCGCCTTCCTCGTGAGATCGACCCGGGGAACGAATCTTTCGATTCGGTACTCGGTAAAAAGAATAATTTGTACACAACATATATCAAGGCCCAAGACATGCTTCAGTACATCCTTGCTCAGTACCCACTTCATATTGGAAGAGATAAGACAAGGTTCAGCTTCTATCGGCACAAGAGCGGGGAGAACGGTACGCCTTTTGGCTCCAGCAGGTCGAGTACTGGGTCCAGCAAGTCGAGTACGGGGCACCCCAGTACTCTGCTGCTTCGACTCTTCTTTCTCTATATTCGTGATTTTTTCATTCTCCGGCTCATATGTGCACTCTTCAGGATCTTCGGGGTCCTCGCTGAATGAATGGGTGACGCCTGAACTCATTGGAATCGTTTCGATCCGATACACTAGTCGGTCAATTTGTTCCGCCAATTGGCTCATTTGAACTTGTAAGTTCCTTATGCGCAGTCCTTGGTCCTCGATGCTCTCCTCTTGGTTCTTGATACTCAGTTCTTGGCTCTTGATGCTAGCCTCAACGCTTTGCTGAAAGTTAAGGGTGTGAGCCGTCAACTCCATCATCATATCCTCTAGCGATGGACCAGGATCTCTTTCAATTAATGGCTCGCAGAACTCTTGCCGAAATCTCAACGTGTTAGCCGCGAATGCATTCACCATATCCTCCACAGACGGGCTGGGATCTCGCGCAATTGGTGGCTCGGAGTACCCATAGAAAGAGTTCGAGTGCTCTCCCAAGCGGTATCCATACTCATCGGTATAAAAATAGTCTTGCTCGTTCCTTCGCCAACCACTAGATCCTCTTACGCCTTGATCTTCAATCCACGGGCCTCGTATCTCCCTCTCATAATGGTAAGGTGCCTGGTGGGTATAAAAATCGTGATAATAGGCTGCCATCTCAAAAAAATTCGCCAAGCTCGATCAAAATCGCCCAAAGACAAGTTATTCTCGCGAGTATGGGGGTCTGTCCAGCAGTATGGGGGTTCCCAGTATTCTGCAAGAAAAATAAAAACAAAGAAAACAAATAGAGGGGTAAAGATGATAAAAATAAAATCCTAAAAAAAATCAATAAAAAAAAATAATAATTCAATTAGTACTCAAAAAATCACAATTTAATAACGCCACTCCCCGGCAACGGGATTAGCGTACTAAAACTGATGAAAAGTGTAACATAATGAACTTTTTTTGATGAGGGACAAGTTAGTGTACCAAAAGTGGACAATGGACACATTAGCGGACCAAAATTGAATTTTTGCCCTTTATGGGCATTATAAGGACAAACATTATCGATTTTAATTTTGTTTACTTATAGTTGTTAATAATAGATGATTAATGGTGTTGTTTGATATGATTTGTTGGTAAAAATTAATTTAACTTCAGCGTATATAGACATATCATGATTCTCTAGATATATTACTTAATTTATAGACAATCTTATTATCAAAACTAAATCAAGTTGCTCAAGTAGTATTCGATAGGAAAACAATTGGAATGACTTTTAGTATTAGAAAATTTTATAAAATTATTCTAATCTTATTTAAATAAATACATTTATTAGATTATAAGTTTGAGTTGCAATACAATTATTCAACAATCTATCTCTAATAGTGTTATACAATTTTTCTTTCTCACAGGTTATATTTTTACATTAAATCTCTTTAGTCCCATTATCATATTATTTCTGAAACTTTCGTGGAAAACAACCTAAAATGACTCAATGAAAAACACAAATCATTCAACAAGAGCTTTCATTGGTAGTTAGTAATTCATTGTATGCTCACACAAAGTTCCATTGATAGTTAGTAATTCATTAATGCACATAAACGAATTGACTTCATAAATCGGTCGAAAGTTTCCTCAAGAGCACATAAACGAAAAGATTTTATAAATCAATTGAAAGTTTCTTCAAGAGCAACTTGTATAAATCCGGATATGAATTGTGAAAAACCCATTACCACTCGAAAAAGAAAAGCGAAGAGGACCGACGTGGTGCCGCTTTGGACGGCCAATTTCCGACGTGGTGCCGCTTTGGACGGCAAATTTCCGTGAGGCCGGTGACTGTATCTCGTTTTCTTCTATGAGAACCGTTTTTTTTTTTTTTAACAGCTATCCTCTTAATTTCTTCCATCCTTGTCCAAGAATGGCTTTGATTTTTATGTACATATATATGACCAATTTTCTTACAAAAAGCACAAAAAATCCAAACTATTAAAATGCAATCATAAAAAAAAATGAAAAAAAAGTATGGGGCATTTCCGTGAGTACATGACCGCATGCTTTTGTTTGATCTGCCAGATTTTATGCGGATAGCTACGCTGCCTAACCTTGGTTAGGTATTTAAATTATTATATATTAGTTAATCCATCAAATACATGTATGAAAATTACGAAGTTGCCATTATAAATATGCCATAATAAGGTTATTTTAGGCTATTAATATTTTTACAGATTCATTGGCATTTATAATAGTATAGATAGATAGAATAGATAGATGAACCTAGAAAAACTAAATGGATATTTCCTATTCTTTATGACCATCGAAAAATCAAATAACATATGGTAGTTGATGTTACTATTTTCCCTTTTCTCCTAGATAGCTCATGCATTGATCATGGAGAAGATGACATAAAAAGTACGAAAGAAGTTATAGTTTTGGGAAATGCTACAGTTCTGTTACGGAATCATTCTGCGGGATTTGTAACCATTAGATCATCATGTAACCATCGTGATTAGTTGATCTAACGGTTACAAACCCCGATAGAATGATTACGTAACGGGACCGTAGAATCTCCTTAATTTTAAGAATAGATGTTTTGATATTTTTTTTTTTATTTATTTTTTATTTTTTCACATTGTAACTTCAATATCAAAAAATTAAGAGATATGAAAGTTGAGGTGGTCGTTCTCTTCTCCAATCTGTTGATAATAATGGTTATGTTTGTTATGTGTTAGAATATCACTTGTGAGTTGTCTCACATCGTTCATACATGGAAAATAGATCTACTTTATAAGTCTAATGCAACTGCGGATTCAAAATTTTTCATGAGCATGGGCAAAAAATTAGAACAAAATATACATATTAATGAAAAATTTACCTATTTTAATGATGATATCCTATATTAACCAAATTTAGTACTTTTTGATAGTTGATGGCTCCCAGTAAAGATCTAACTACTGATTTTCCATTGAACATACAACTCTAAATAATACATCTGCCAAGTAATTTATGTTATTTCTTATCGAAAATTTGAACCTGTAAAAACAAGTAAATGAATCCACTGGATAAGTATCCCCACCACAGTTTTATAGTCTAAAGTTCCTATTGATTATCAAGATGTAAAGTTAGATTTTTTTTTAAAAAAAAAATCTTTTCTTATATATTTCTTAAGTTTATGACAACTAAATCTTCAGTTGAGATTACATATAGTGCAAGAAGAAAAAAAAAAAAGCAACAATCTTAATAATAAGCAAGCTTACTGAAAAAAAAAATCATAATAACAATTTGTGGCATATCCATTTGTCCTTCTTTTTCTTTATATTTTTTTTTTTTATTTTTTTTTTTTTACAATTTTGAAAGTAGAAGACCCTCAATTAACATCTAATCTAATAGTAATAATAAATGAGAAGCCCAAAAGTTTGATGACCAATTAATTAATAAAAAAAATAAATGTTGGAGCGAGATGAAACTAACAAGTGAGGGTTTATCTTTGCAATGCTTTCCCATTCCACCATTCTTACACAAAGATTATCAAATAAAGTAGTATAAGTTTATGTTTAACCGTAAAAGTTCAGCCTAGGCAATTGCCTAGGCTGGGCTTAATGTGAATCTGCCATTGTTCTAATGTGCTACTTTTCCTTCCACCAATTGATTTTGGAATGGAACTCCACTTGAGTTTGGGTTTTCCACGCTTATGGTGCGCTTCATGTTAGTGGGCCCACACTTGTGTTCCCCCAGTATCTTAGTTTCTTACATTACGAGATTTTAATATAGAGTTAATTAGCACATAATTTTGCTTATTGTCTTGTTAGTAATCAACATGTCACCTTATTAGCTTTCTCTTGTTCGATTTGAAAATTTGGAGATAAAATTAAAAAGAAAATGAGTTACTATTTAAACATTATTCCAATTAAATCGAATTTATATTTAAACTGCGTGTATAACACAGGTGTTTGTCAGAAAATTTATACTTAAAAATAAGAATTAAGGAAATAATAGTTTAAATTTATATATATATATATATATATATATATATATATATATTTTTAAATTTATATTTAAATTGTCACTTGTCACTATACGATTAATCATCTTATATTATAATAATAATTGCTTAACTTATATCATATAATTACCTTTAATTAATTAATTTAAATAATCTATTTTCTTAAAGTAAGATTAATAGGTAATATGATTTTTATTATAAAGCTATCTATAATTATTTATTTATTTTGTATGTAAAATACAGATGTTAAATCGAAATTCATAAAGAGATTATTAATTTGCTATATCATATATAAAAATAATGAAAATAAATAGAAAAATTATTAACTTTTAAAATAAATTTGCAATTTTTTTTTTTCAAAATTTTAAAAGAAAGACTGTGAGAATAAAAAAAGATTAGAAAAAAATATGCCTAATAAATCGCGTGTAAAATAAAAAATAATATTAAAATATAATTAATGATGTTTAAAAGAATTGCAGATATCCCATACATTTATGAATATGTCTAGTTATGTTTAGATTGATAGTACTTACACCCATTCAACCCGAATGAGAAAGCTTAAAAATTGATCGGATTCTAAAGCGTGTGAGACCGTTATTAGGCTCAACACATTCAAAAATCATATACAGGGCAATTATATTGATAAGAAAGGCAGAATTATACATTGGAAAACCATATACATCCGAATCATGCTTGATAAGGTAGTAAAAAATATTCTGTACTTAAAAAGATAGATTTTGAATGCCTGAAGTTTACCCACCCCTATACATGATTTGCTATAGGATTAATTTGAAACTTAATAATAATAATAATAATAATAATAATAATAATAATAATAATAATAATAATAATAATAATAATAATAATAATAATAATAATAATATGATGATGAAGAAAAAAAAGAAGGAAAAGAATAAGAAATAAACAAAGATCCAATAATGTAATTGCTTTCATACAAACTCACTCTTTCTGCCTTCAAATATACACACATATTTAATATAGTTGCTCGTGAGTAATGATATTGAGTTATATTTAGCATATGTTTATATTAATGAAATTCATGTCAATTGGTGTTGATTAGTCAAAATTGTTGTTATCTCTCCCATCTAAATGCTAATTACTTTCTATTTTACAGCCGAAAAGTCGAAATTTAAACAACGATAGCTCCTTCTCAAGTCAAGATCAAATAAAATGCGTCGTCCCAAGGTCAAAATTCAAATGTAGCTCGAGCTCCAACTCCAAATATTGAATGCGAAGACCCTAAAGATCAATTTGACACGTGTCAATATACTAGTTGTAAAATTGATAACGAAATTGTATTCAATATATATAAAATAAAATTCCCAACCAATTTTTTTTTTTTTTTAAATCATGTATTCAATTTAATATTTTCACAAACACTTTCATACAAACATTTCAAAATCTCAATTATTCGTCGTCGAAATGCATATTTGCTTACAACTGCTACCGACATGGCCATCTTCTTTTGACGACATTCTTTTCCATCCATCGTTCACAAGATGATGGCCACGAGGTAGCAATTGTGAACAAACATGCCCCTCAAATAATTAAAATCTTGCAATTTTGTATAAAGGTGATATGAAAATTTACAATTAATAAACACATGGGAAAAATTTGTTTTCAAATAAATATCCTATCAAGAAAAATAAAATTATATACATATTTGTAGTAATAATAGAGTTAAAAATTGAATGTGTATGAAACTACGAATAGAACTTAACGGCTGGCGCACCCTTTTATAAGTCCAGAGGAGTAAAACCGAGTTGTCTTCAATTTCTTACGTCATATCTCCTCTCATGAGTTGTTCATCTCATCTTTTTAAGTTTAAATTATTAATTGCTAAAATTACAAATTAAAAGAAGATAATAAATCTCCATGTAATTATAATTGTTATATGAAAAGAATTTCTCTTGAACTCGAATAATTTATCTCGAGCTTATTTAAGGCTCGTTTAATTAACATTTAATTAGATAGTTCATTAAGGTCTGATAAATTGAGGTTTTGCATATATTTATGCACTTTTAACATAATTCATATCGTTTTGCTTAATTACCGCAACTTGTTATTAAAGCTCGTAAATCAGATGAAACCTAGCTCGTTTATTAGATTGATTTGACAAGGGCTCGAGCCCGAGCTTGAGTATCAGGAAATCAAGGTAGGTTTGGCTCGTTTATATCTCTATATTTTACCACTTAGATTATGTTTGGTAATATAGTTTATACGTTAGCTAATAGCTAATAAATCAGTTGATAGCTTATAAATGAATTTCGAATTTATACGTGTTGGTTTATTTGGAGCCGAGTTTATAGTTGATGTGACTGATGATTTAAGGTCCGTTGGTGTCACTATTTGGGGCCTGACTTTCAAAACATTGGTTGCACGCAGGAATCATTATCGAAATCATTAAACTAAAAACAATAACAATATCGAAAAATCAATAAATAAAAGAGGAATCAAACTATTTTAGCATAATGTTGTATTATATAGGATAGGGCAAAAAGTAATATGTATTTTGAAAGTAACGTAATATATAAAATCGTAATAATACGAATTATTATATCAAACAAGATATTTCTCAATTCTCAAACCATGTAATGAACATAAATGAATCACGTGCAATGTCCATGCGTGTCATCGTAGCTTAAATAGCAGCAAACTTTTGCCGCTCTTGTGGTCCTACCTGGCTCGATTCCGAATTAATTGATTCCTTTGTGGATCCTGAAACCGGAAGGTCCGTGTACCAATAAAAAAAATAGCAGAATGATTTTTATAAACCGTGTGGAATGTCCGTATTGCCCATACCATACCTTACCATCCTGAGTCAGCTTTATTGGGAATGAATAAAATCAATGCTATAAATTGGAATGAATAAATAAATGCTCTTCTTTCATAAAAAACCGTGTGCAATACCTATATATAGTTTGATCATAACATGTTCGGGGACAATTCGGGCTTTACTTTTTGTTATTATGTAGACGTGAATTTTTATTTTTTTCAATCAAAGAATTACGTTTACATTCTAGTTCTAAATTTAAGACATCAACTAATTTTATATTTTTACATAAATATATAAACCAAAATACTTTTTATTTTAAAATTTATATTTTAAATAATTATAAATATATTTAGTAAACTACTTTAGTTTATTTTTTAAGATAATTTATTTTTTAATGTTATCACATATTTTGAATAAAACTAAGTTAAAATTATTTTTTTTAATTTTAAAATAAATTTCATTAAGCTTTTGCATAAATGTAAATTATGAAATAATTATCTTATTAGCTAATTTTACTAAGATATTTAATTTTTTTTATCATAAGTACTTAAAAATAATAAATAAAATTAAAAAAATAAGTATTGTGGTTTACATAATTATGTCAAAATACAATGTGATTTGGAGTCTTAAGATGATAAGTAGAAAGTAGAGTTTTTTCAATACAAGGCCTGAAAGATTGGTAAACTATCAATTCGTGGCCTGAAAGATTTTTTTCTCAATTCGGGACCTAAATGTTATAAAACTATCAAATTAAGTCATACAATTAACAACACTCATAAACCATTAAATTGAGAGTTAATTTGAAGTTTTAAAACACCAAATTTGAAGAAAAATAAAATATGGTTGCTTATAGTAAGTAAACATTTGCATAATAAAAAAAAAAAAAAAACAGATTTGGTGTTTTAACACTTCAAATTAACTCTCAATTTAATAGTTTTATGAGTGTTGTTAATTGTAGGACTTAATTTGATAGTTTTACAACATTTAGGTCCCGAATTGAGAAAAAAAATCTTTCAAGCCCCGAATTGATAGTTTACTCATCTTTCAGGCTTTGTATTGAAAAAACTACATAAAGGTAGAGTTAGACTCTACTATGACACTAGCAAAAAATCAGACCCTACAACAGAAGTTCCCCTGAGTGCAATACCATCCATAGTCCGCTTTAACCGGAACGAACAAATCAATGCTTTTCTATTTTATAAAAGAAACCGTGCAATACCATCCTTAGTTTTATTGGGAATAGGGTCCTCACGAATCGAGCGGCTCACGAGCACTCGAGCCAAAGCTCGAACCCTTATTTTACATTGTTGAGCAGCTCGCGAGCTGTTCGAGATATATAGTAAATTACTAAAATACCTTTGGTATATATATGTATCAGAATGCTAATATATGTACTTAATGGTAACTTTACAAAGTTGCTTGAAAATTTTTGAACCGAACTCGAGTATTTTGAATCGAGTCAAGCTCAAGCCGAGCTCGAGCTATTGTATTCTTTTATCGAGTCGAGCTCGAGCTCGAGCAACTAAAAAAAATTCAATCATGCTCGATAAAGTCAATGCTCGACTTGTTGTGCCGATTTACCGAATGTCGATTTGTTGTGGTGATGCCGATTTGTTGCGCGCATGTGTGTGTACTGTGTTTTTATTTGGTGTGATTGTGGGTAGTTTATGGTGGGACCCATCGAGATGTGTAATGTCTATTTTATCCCAACTTAATGGTCAAATATGTACATTTGACCATAATGTGTATGCTAAATTACCATACTGCCATTAATGATTGACAAAATTTTAACTTAATCTTAACCATTGTATCCAATGATCTATATTTATTCTCATTTATTTCACTGTCATCCTTTCATTTGATCTCAATTCTACACATACATATATACATATCTATATATATCATCCATTTGTTGTTAGATTTCATTTTCAACAATTGTTTGAGAGAGAGAAAAAAAGAAGAAGCCAGTTGAGAGATTTAAGGGCATGATTGTTTATAAATTGTACAGTAAATATTCCACTCAAAACTCAAATTTAACTAAACTTTAACTCAACTCCACTATCTCCAATATTATTAATATAATTAAATAATATCAACCAATCATTATTACACATCACATCAACTTTAATTCACTATTCATCTACTCACATAATTTTAACTAACCGTCACTTCCAATCATTTTCTCCTACCTTTACATCAAATCAACTTTAATTATTTTAATTTAAATATTATTTTAATATATTCACTAACAACTAACCATACTACTTTTTTTTCAAACTTAACTATAGAAAAAAAAAAAAAAACTAGTTTTTTACTAGTTGAATTCATATCCAATCACCCCCTAAATAACAGTCATAACTTAAGAAAACATTCAAGAATATTCACATGCACTCTATACATTTTCTCTCAAACATATTTCCATGGAGGTTGCTACTACAATTCCGTATGGCAGAGCCGGCGTCTATGTATTTAACATCATTTCTGTCGAAATACCAGTCTGCAACAGCGTCCCCAATCGTCTGAAAATTAAAACAAACAACAAAAAAAATATGAATACAAAACCCAAAAGCTAGATAATAATCAATAATTTGATGAAACAGACAATTTAAAACCAGGATGTTTCTTACTTTATTTTGCAATACATTTCTGACCAGAGACGAGCATTTCCAGCCATCCTTCTGGAGAACATGGCCGTGTCTGTAGCAGTTGTGCACGAACATGCCTCTCGATGTCGAATAATCGAGATCTTGCAATGTTTGCACGAAGGTGTCGTGAAAATCTGGAAATATTCAACACACAACCAGAAAACAAAATTGATTGTTAGAATAATCGTTCGATTTTAATATAAGCTTATTATTCAAAAGAATATAACAAATCATGCAACTTTTTTACATACTCTCCAAGATCTCCAATTGGGTTGAGTTGCAGAATGTTAAACTACCATTCACACAACTTTTCCAAGCATCTCTTCCACCGATATACAGTGTGTATTGCTCGGTTATCTGCAACAAATTAATTCAATTATTGTTATATAACAATATTGTTTGTTTTTCATGGTTTCTTTCAAATAAGATATATTGTTGTGACGATAAACAACTTACTTGGTACTGGTCGTACGATGATTCAAGTAAAAACAATGGCGTGTCTATGTCTCCCACCAAGTTTTCAGGGAAAAGACACTGTAAATATGGTGTAGATTAATGAAATAGTTAATCCAACATAATTTCGATCGTTCATTTTGAACTTGTTAATTGTTATTGCTCGCTTACCAAACCAGGATTCAGCCTAGACGTGCATGTCACAGGCAGAATCTTTTCAAGTCCCTGTAATGGCATATCGATGGAATAAACAATTCGTAAACAGATACTGAAAATTATTGCCTATAAAATTATTGCAAGCGTGCGTACACGTTATATGCTAGGTAACATTTTTTGGCGCTAAAAGAATGAATTTAAGCATCATTTATACGGCAGAGTTCAATGTACAGAACAATTAAGAGTGGGATCGGATCATACATGTAATTCTACCACTCGGGCGAAGAAATCTTCTCTTTCTTCCACCCCTGGTAGATCGACTCTGCAAGACAAACAATTTAAAAAGGGAAAATATAAAGAAAAATCTTATGAGCAATTTTTTTTTTTTTTTTTTCATCATAAAGTTATTTATTTATTTATTTTTCAAAACATATTCAAGAGTTTTCAATTATTATGAGGCTTACGCTTGCAAAAAGAAGCCAGAATCGGAAATGCATTTGACTCGTTGAGCATCAGGTAAGAGCCAACGAAATCCATCACAATGTAAGATCGTCGCAAGCCCGCCAGCCGAACCTCCGGAAAGTATCACCTGCTTAGTATTAATTACCACTGTAAGTACCTTGATGGTGCAGTTAAAATAATACAGAATTTATCAAAAACTACCACAATAATTATGAACATGTTACAGAAAAAATGTTGAATTTATATGCACGTTTTTTTCGTACATTTTTGGCGTAATCCAAGCCTTTAGCCAGCAGCTCGTCCATTACAGCGTTAAAAATTCTCGAGCCCCTGTAGTGGAGATTGGTTTCCTTGCAAGATGGTGGAAATGTTACATTTCTTTGTTCATAAATGTACAAATATTGTACGTACGGTAAAATTAAAATGCTTACTGGATCGACTTCATCTACGTCGCCAAGGAATGAGGAGCCATCACAATACATAAGATGAACTCTGTTCCAGTTGTAGAAGTCTGAAATATCCAAAACCAAGTCGTACGTTAACATATTAACTAAATTATAGAATTTATAGTAAACTACATAATTACAAACCTGGATTAAATGTTCGGTTTTGGTCTAGAATGCCATCAAAAAAGATGGTGCTACTGAATTTCGAGCTGCTTCCTAAAGAGGTGTTACTACGACCATAGCAATCGGCCGGGGAATCGCACCATGCGCCTCCCTAAAATGACCGCAAAATAATTATGGAATGTACAAATAACAAACCAAACACTCGAAAAATAAATTAACAATGCAAAAAATAACCTGCAGATAAATAAGCCAGTTGTAGGATCCGTAGCCCGAACCCTGATCCATCGCGTAGCCCGGTGGACTCCCATCCAAGCAAACTGTTTGAAAAAACAAACCAACCGAAAATAAAGTTTAAGTACGCAAATGCGTCAATATTATGTTTTCGTAAGTCGATAAATTCAGTTTTTTTTTACCCGCGCCTTCTGATACGGCACTTGGTATCAGAGTGACATTAACACGAGCACCAAAAACAACTTTTAGCAGCATAAATATAATCAAATGCGAGAAAACTCTCAAGCCTTGATAATCCATTATGAAAAGTGAGAAGAAAATGGTTTGAAGGTATGTGTAGGAATAAATTAAAACAGAAGAAAGCAAATGATTTGAGTGTAGTAATAGTAATTGAATAGAGGAGAGGCACCCCATCTTATAGGTGTGGAGAGCTTTTTTGCCCATTACATGTCTTTGTCTCATTAAAATTTGAATATAAATTCTCATGTTTATGGTTTATAATAATTTTTTTTTTTATTTACAACTTTGTGAGTTTTAAATGATACAAATAATTATTTATTTATTTATGTTGTATTCAATCCTAACTAGTACAACGCCCGTGTATTACACGGGTGCTTGCTAATTTTTTTTTTTTTAAATCTAAAATTATGATAAAAAATAGGTGAAAATTTAAATACCTTTTATAAATATATATCTATATATTATTATATATTTAGTATGACACTTGTTTACTTGTATTATATTATAATAATGATTTTAACTTACAACATATAACTACATTAAACATTAATATATAAACTGAGTAATAATTTTATTTTTCAAATAAATTTTAATAAATATTATTAGTTTTTATTATTATAAAGATGAATATAATTTATTTATTTTATATATACAATATGGATGTCAAATCGAAGATCATGAAAAGATGATTAATTTGATATATTATATATGTAAAACCGATAAGAAATACAAAAGTTATCAACTTTTAAAATACATTTATAATTCAATAGCTAATTGAAGGAAACAAATCAAAAATCAAGGATATTTTAGTCACTTAGTGTCTCACTATGTAAAATTATAAGGAATTAAAGGGTTATATTAGTACAAGTGATATTGAAATACCTAAGTTAGCTAAATAATATTTATGAAATGTCCGAACCTAGATTATTAATTATTAATATATCAATATTATTTGTCCAAACCTAATTACGAAGCATGATTCTTCGCCAAGTGGGATTCCGAAGCACCAGAAGCAGTCACGTAGGTTCAGCGCATTCGGGAATTATATATAGAGGGGATAAATATAAAATTTCAACACAACTGGAAGAAATATAGTTTTATAAATAAATAAATTGAAATAAAATATTTTAAAGTGACTTAATATGAACTGAGTTAAAATAAATAAAATACACTTTTTATTTTATGATAAATATTTAATTAGAATAATGATATGAAAATTAAACTATAGTATTAGTGGATAATATTTTGAGAAGTTTATATTTGTGCAGTCGTGCCAATACGTGTAAATAGATTTATACAACTATTTATAAATACGGGAAATGCTACAGTCCCGTTTTCGTTATGGGACCATAACATTTCTCGTATTATACATGTAAAGAAGGCGAATTCTCTGTGCAATGTCCACATCGTTGCGTCCATTATCAACTTAAATATTCCCAATGAACAAATGATTTTATGAACTATGAGCAATGCTTTTATGAACGGTGTGCAATGTCGATATCGTCCATCTTCGACTTAGTTTAAACGAACAAATGAATGTTTTTTCTTTTTTGCTAAGAATTTAATGCAAAAACCAACTTTCTCCCCCTCATTGTCACTTAATTTTAGAAAGAATCTATTACAGTTTGCATTAATTAAACAATTATATTTTCATTTATTTTAATAATAGCTAATATTAACGAATCATAAAATTATAATAAATGATATATAGAACTATATATAAAAAAATTATCCTGATTTTTTATTTACTAATTTCAGATTATTATCATCTTTTTTAGCTGATTAAGTAATTTTTTATTAAAATTAACTAATTATTATTATGGCATAACAAAACCCTTAAAATTCCATGTACAATTATTATAATAATATTCTTTTCTAATTAATTGACAATAATCACTCGACTGAAAAAAACTATATAGTTTATTTTCTGAAAAAACTATATAGTTTATTTTCATTAATAGTAAAATTTATAAAATATTATATGCTCATTATCTAACTTCTGATTGTAAATATTATATACATACATATAATATACACAATCATATGCACACCGAATACTAGTTTTCTTTTTTCTTTTTCCTTTTTTTTTTCAAATTTTAAAAGTTAAACCTTTTTTTAAAGAGAATTAATTCCTAGAATCCCACCATGAATGCGACTGGCTTTTATGAGGTTAGGTCTTGAACAATTCACATTGTAAACTTTAAAGTGGACTCATGTAAATTTGTTGATCAACTAAGAAAAATCTAATACTATAATTTTTGGCAAAGCTTTTAATAAAACAGTTTTACTTTTTCTGACTTTTTTCGATGATACATATAATAATTATACTTATTTTTAATTTTTTTTAAATATACTAGTAATTAAACATTTTAGGGCAGTAGCCCGTGTAAACATAAAATCGAAAAACATACGTACGTACAATTTTAAATGTACTTAATTTATATATGTTAAACTATCATATCCCTAATTTGTTTCTTGAAATATATATCATGTGAATATCTGCTCTATATTGTAATTAAACTAGTACGTAGCTCGTGTGATACACATATTATTATAAGAAAAATGATACATGTACATAATAAATGTACATATAGGTGTACATAACACTCCATGTCTACTTGATATTTTATTTTTAGTAAGACCCACTTAATATGAACATAATGTACACATGTATGTACAACATTATGTATCTATAACATTTCTCTTATTATAAATCATATAAATTATATCATTGATCAATTATTAATAACTATTAAAATATTATCAAATATTATTTTTTTATCTCTTTTATTTTTCATGGAATATAATAGTTTACCATTTGATTTATATATCTGTACACTCTACAAATTTTTAAATAAATATTAGAGTTTATGTTGATGATTGGCGATTAGAGTTTATGTTCAATGTTAGGGATATGATAATTTAACAATATACACATTGTTCTCTCATTCAATGAATATGGCGGTTGCCACATTTTCCTTTTACATATGCTATTCCAGCTTACTCCTATTTTGCAAACATGGTATTAGGACAGGTTGATACCTGACTCTGATGCTTCTTTTTTGTTATCAATCCTTTTCATTATATATATATATATATATAATCATGGCCGATCAACAGGACCCTCCAAGAATCAATCTTGAATTTACTATTCAGCCTCAAAGCCAACTTGTCACTGTTAAGCTTTCAGAGAGAAATTACCTGTTATGGAAGCAAGGCGTCCTTGACGGCTCTTAAGCTGCACCAGAAGAGTTTTTGAGTGGAGATCTGGAAGGAGTACCAAATGTTAACCCAACTTTTCTGGTTTGGAGCAGGCAAGACAAGCTGCTTACTTCATGGATCTCGTCTTCACTTCATTGAAAGTATTCTCATAAACACAGTAGGTCTAAACACTTCAACAGAGATCTGGGATTCTTTTCATTCTAGCTTTGCAAGTCAAAATCTTGCTAACTTTATGAAACATAGACTTTAGTTGCAGACCCTTAAGAAAGGGAGTTCATCTATGTGGGAATACCTCACAATGGTCAAATTGTTGTGATTTGTTGAGAGCTGCAGGTGAAAGTTTGAGTGAAAGGGACCATATAATGTATATCTTAGTTGAGCTTGGTGTAGAGTATAATCCTGTCTTAGTATCAACTCAAGCAAGAGCTGAAACATGCACTTCAAATGAGATACAAGCTGTTTTCTTGAGCTTTGAGGCTAGGCCTGAGTCATTTAATGATCTTGAGAAAAATTCCTTTTCTACCAAACTGGCCACACAGTCTAGTCCAAAGAGAAATAGCTCCCAATCCAACCGAGGTAGAGGACAATCAAACTTTAGAAATTCAAGAGGAAGAGGGAAAAGCTCAAGTCCAAGAGGAAGAGGAGGAAGGTTCACAATTTCAGGGCCCGTTGCCAAATTTGTCACTACAATAATCATACGTACAGCTGACAAATTTTATTGTAGATGTGACATGAATTTTGTTCCCAATGTTGGAAACTACAACAGCTCCTCCTCTGGAAGTCAGCAATCAGGAAACTCCTCCTCTGGATAGCTTAGAAAGATCTTTGGAGATGGAGGGGATGTTAAGGTCAACTATACTAATTAGACAAACTCTGAGGCACAAGATGATCAATGTTGGTATCCTTACTCTAGATCTACCAACCATGTGACTTATAATAGGGGAAGCCTCAACATAGCCTCAGAATATCTTGGATAGGGGAAGGTGTAGGTAGGTAATGGTCAAACCCTTTTTATTAATCATGTTGGCAAGTCACTAGTTTGTTCACCAGATTCTAAAGTATAATTTTCTTCTTCAAAACTTGTTACATGTGCCTGTATTACTAAAAACATCATCAGTCTGAGTCAATTTTGCAAGGATTACCATGTATTCTTTGAATTTCACTCTAACCTTTGTCTTGTGAAGGACATAACCACAGAGAAAACCTTGCTCAAAGGGACCCTTAAAGATGGACTCTATGCTTTCAAGTTTCCAGAATCCAAAACCAACCTCAAGACAAAAACTCATTTCAAGAACCAAGTTTTTCAGCACCCTAAGTTTGTATATGTTGTTGTTAGGAATAAAGTAGGCTTAGATGTTTGGCATGCTAGGCTTGGGCATCCTGCTTATGATATTGTTAAAAGAGCTCTTCGTGATTGTAATGTTGATTTTGATTCCAAGACTGAAATATCTATATGTTGTGCTTGTCAAATCGAAATCTCACAAGCTTCATATTAGTTTATCTCAGTCTCACCATTATGATGCTTTTGATTTGATTCATAGTGATCTATGGTGCCCCTTCACAATAAAATCTTCACAATAAAATCTTATGGTGGTTATTCGTATTATAGCCCTGAGAAAAATGGATTGGCATTAAAGAAGCACATAATCATAACAGATACTCTTGCTCATGGCAAAGTTCTTTCTTCACATTGGGATTCAGCTTTCCAAACTGTTGTTCACTTTATTAAAATAACCCCATCTAAACCCTTGCTTACCAGACTCCCTTTGAAGCCTTAATACAAAGTGCCTCTGTGATGACGGTTGCTACTCTCGCATGGACCGACAGTCAGCTGCGGCAACTTTCGTCTATCGGCGGTGCTGGCGATGGGGCGTGCTACGCGGCACGCGACAACACGTGTGATGGCTGTCAGCGACCCGAAGGCTGCCAGCAGACTCGACGCAACCTGCACGCGGCACCTGTCACCGCAGTGTTGCCCGGTCGTTGTTGGTTGCACTCGTGACCTTGTGTCTCTCAGCACGGTGCAGGGACTTGGCCACCCGCGTGGCTGCGTTTGGCCAGGGTTTGGTTTCTGGCTCAAGGTTTCAAACAAAGGTTCAAGGCTCAACAACATCTCAAGGTTTTTCACAAATTTTCCAAGGTTCAATGCAACACATCAATGCCGAAAATTCGATGCAAAAACGAGTCTAAGACCATGGCAGAAAGCTCTTGAGTCCACAATTTCACAAACTTCTCCCAAATTTCAAAGATCCAACACTTCCACTTAAAACGCAGTTGGATCCAGACGAAAGATTTAAAAGAGGGTTTCGAGATTTATCACACTTCTCGAATCGACAAGCAAGGAGAAGTTTGGGATCACAATTTGTGATCAAAGCCTCGGTCGCGGTGTGCTCGTGCGGGTCCTCGGCTACTCGTGCGTGCGGCCCCGTTGCGTGGGTGCTGCAGCGGCTTGCGTACTTGCCTTCTGATCTAGCCGAGAGTCTCAGCTTCGCGTTCGCTCGGTTGTTGCTCCTCGAGTCCTCGGTGAGCTCGTCTCAGACGTTGCACTCAACAGCTGCTCTCGCGCGCGTCTGTTTGGGGTCGACTCGCGATCGCTGCGGTGCTCAGAAAAAGGCCGGCGGGGGAGGGATTTTGAGGGGCGTTTCAAGAAGATTTCTTGAGGGATTGTTAATGGAGTTTGGAGTTTATTTTGCTGCTGCAAAATTATGACCGAAGGGGGAGAAAATTTGGATTAAGTTCACAAGGCTTGGAGAGGAAGAATGTGATTTGATTTTTGATGGACTCTTACCAAAATTGCAAGGCCTAATTGGCAATTTGAGGGAGCATGTGGCCGGTCAAGAAGGGGAAAAAGGGGGGGAATCTATACTTGTATACTAAGGATAAGGATCATATTTATCAAATTTAGTAGGTTGAACGTAATTATTGCATGACTATTTCTATCTAGAATTTTATTTAATTATTTTATTTATTTGTCTTATATCCCATAAAATCAGTTTAAGAAAAAAAAATCTCATAACATCTGATAAGTAAAAAAAAAATGTAAAATCTTTAGTAAAATAGAAAATGTTTTATTTATTTGTCTTATTTCATATTGACATCAATTTTGTCAAAACAAATTCTATAAAATCGGTGAAGTAAAAAATTGTACATAAAGTCTATCTATACTTAAAAAAAAAAACAGATTCAAAATTTTTTATCTAATTCCTTATTATTATTATCTAATTGTATGGAAATCTGTTCTCATTTTGTTCAATCCTCTAATTGTATTAATTTTATCCTATAAAATCGGTTTAACAAAAAAAAAAA
>CACSLK010020742.1:3424272-3440317 GCA_902706635.1 Striga hermonthica | reverse complement strand
AAAAAAAAAAAAAACCATAACAACCGATAAGTAAAAAAAGTACGTAAAATATTTACTAAAATATAAAAGGCTTTAATTATTATCTAATTTATTATCTAATTGTATAGAAATTTGTTCTGATTTTATTCAAACTGATTTCTGTATATTCAAATTCAGATTTTCTAATAAAAATATTAACATGAATATATATTTACTCTACTCATTATAAATTACAAATCTCAAAATATCGAGTCATCATCTTCCCCACTGTCAATCTCTTGCGAACAAAAAATATCCTCAATCAGTCTTTTATTCAAAATAATGAATCAAAGATTTGGGTTAATCAAACAAGTCAATATGTCTAATAGACCTATGCTCAAAGTTCGAATTGTGAGATTGTTTTTCCAAGACTGTGGCAGCACATATTAATCATATCTCGAGTTGGTTCTGCATGATAAAACTGTAAGCCAAATTTTTTAATTTTTGTCTTAATCTTGAAATTTGAAACGTATATTTTATTTTATTTTTATTTTCGTGTATGTTAGATATTTTTGTACATGTTTAGTGAAATATATTTTCGACATATCGTGTATGTATTTATATATTTACATTATTTATATTTATTTTCGTGTATTGTAAACTTTTATTTGAATATTGCATCTTATAGTATAATAATCCCTAAATAAATATATCTCGTGCCTCGCACAGGTCACGTACTATATATATCCTGTATATTTTTCTTTATTCATTTATATAATTATAAGGCTGGACAAATGACCTTAAAATTGTGCACCTCGTGCATCGCACGGGCTCCGTACTAGTGAACTCAGAAAAGTCAGTCGAGCTAGCAAAGCAAGAAATAAGTTAATGCAACACAAGCATAAAATAAACCGACTTTTATTATTCGAACGGGGCACTACATATTTAATTTGAGGTGTCTAGTTTATTAAAATCTTTCAAAACATTCAAATTTTTCTGAATAAATATACGCTTTTTTTTTAAAGTAGTTTTAGTCCATCTATTTAATCATGTATTAATTATTCAATTTTTTTGAGTAAATATTTATTTTCATTTTCTTTAAATCATGGAATATACATTGTCTTTTTTTTTTTCGAGAACGATAGAGAATATACAGTGTCAGGTATAACTTTCTATGTATCTCACCAGATGTGGATAACCCGAACTTTTGATTCACGCCAGGCCGAAACCTGGTGAAAATAGCTAATCACACATTTTCCTCATAATGTGTGATTGTATATAAATTCAATAGTAAAAAATCCAATAAAAAACTCAAATTTAACTCAACTTTAACTCTACCCCACTATCTTCAATATTAATAATATAATTAAATAATATCAATCAATCATTCTTACACATCACATCAACTTTAATTCACTATTCATCTACTCACATAATTCTAACTAACTATCATTTACAATCATCTTTCTCCTACTTTAAATCAAATCAACTTTAGTTATTTTATTTAAATATTATTTAATATATTCACTAACAACTAACCACACCACATTTTTTCAAAATTAACTATAGTTAAAAATAAACCAAATAAAAACAAGTTTTTTTTACTATTGAAACTATAAACAATCACCACCTAAATATAGATAGTGCATAACAATTTCATCTGAAATTCTAAATTAATGACTCCGTTATTATTCACTCCAAATTCCACACACACATATTTATTCTGCAACACACATATATATAGACTTATATTAGTATATATTTAAATTTTAACCTATCATGCTTTTGGTGCACCTATTATTTATACAAGAAGGGATACACTCATATTTGAGACAATAATAATCATCATCGCATGGGACTGATTCACAAGGGTCGTCATAGTCATGAAACCTTGGACCCTCACTTCGGGACACATTCCGTATGTTTTGATCAGCTGATTGTGATTCATTTTTTTCACCTGTCAAGAAAAAAAATTAATTAGCATCCATAAGCGAACCTTTTTTAATATATCAATTCATGTACTTTTGTTCAAAATCTATGATGGGTATTGGGTCGACCGGTTAGGTCATCTCAAAAAAAATTTATGAATAATATTTAGTTATGAAGAAATATAAAAAAAAAAAACACATTACGAGCTAATAAAATAATATTGTTATTAATTCTTATTTTAGACAAAATAATCAAAATGAATTAGAGAAATCACACAAAAAATTAGACAAAGATAGTGGAAAAAAAGGACACAAACCAATTGAAGTACTGATGAGGAAGATGAGACAAACAATGGCCACCTCAATTTTCATATTAATTTCTCGAATCTATTTGATAAATATACTGTCTTGATATATAAAGTGTTATTAATTTATACGCCCTCAATACAAAAATTATTTAAGTTTATGGTTGTATGTTACTTATAAGAATATTTATGTTTGAATTTATTTAAGCTTATGGTTGCATGTTACTAATCCAAGTTATATAAAGGATATATTATTACCATTAAGTAATTTACGTTAAACTTTATTTATGAGTTAAAAGGATACTAAATGCATATTGAACTCTATAATAAATTACACTACTGCCGGTTTTATCATAAATCTACAACTAGTACAGAGCCCGTGCGATGCACGGGGTGCACAATTTTAAGGTCATTTATTCATTCTTATAATTATATAAATGAATAAAAAAAATGTATGAGATATATATAGTACGTGACCTGTAATAGGCCAAAATGTCAACATGGGTGATGCACGGGGTGCACAATTTTAAGGTCATTTATTCATTCTTATAATTATATAAATGAATAAAAAAAATGTACGGGATAGGTTGACTTTACGTACAAATTTTGAATTCATTGATTTTATGGGATTTATTTTGATAAAATCGATGTTAATATGAAATAAAACAAATAAATAAAGTCTTTTTTATTTTAGTAAAGATTTTACGTTTTTTTTTTTACTTGTCAGATGTTATGGGATTTTTTTTTCTTAAACTGATTTTATGGGATATAAGACAAATAAATAAAATAATTAACTAAAATTCTGGATAAAAATAGCAACGCATTAGTTACGTGCATTTTCAATCTACTAAATTTGGTAAATAGGATACCTTATATAAGAAGTATAGATACAAATAAATAACATGCCAAAATTTTAAAGAATAATTAATGTATTTTAATTTATTATCTAGTCATCAGTAATATCATTTAAAAAAATGTTTTTTTTATATACTCAAATAAAAATTAAAAAATACTATCGACAAATATGAATTATAATATATATCATTCAAATCATTACAAAAGTTAATAAAATTATTTAAGGAAAGAATCTTTTTGATCATATTTGAATATGAAATGTATGTATGCAAACAATTAATGCATATAGTAAAAAATTTCTAAATAAAGTATGCATTAAATGTGAGTTGACTTTTTTTGCTACTATTTTTGGTAAATAGTATGGCTTTTAATATAAGTATAGATAAGTTGAACCCTTTAAAAAAATGATACTACCAATTTTACCATAAATCTATAATAAATGATTGGGATATATTTGAGAAAGACCAACGTTTATATGTAGGAGATACTAGTATTCGACCCTTTGCATTTGTACATATGTAAATAAAGTATTACAAGTTATTTGTATACATATAATATTAAAATTATAAGTTACAGAATTATATTACATTTTTAACATAGAGTATTACAAAATATTTAAGATTTTTTATATATCATATATCAAATTAATCATATCTAGATGAGTTTTTGTTTGATATTTATATATATACATACAACATAAATAAAAAAAATATTTATATTTATAATTAAAATTAAATTACCTATTAATATTAATTCGAAGAAATAAAATTATTTAAACTAACTTGACTACAAAATAATTATCGGATACGTGTAAGTGATGGTGTCATTTTAAATATAAATAACAATATACTTTTATAAAAGTATTTAAAAATTAGAATAATTTTTGTTATCATTATTATTCATTTTAAATATCATTTTCTTAACAAGTACGCGTGCAGTACACGGATACTTATTTAAAATTTCTATAAAATTTTAAGACTTCAGACATCATGATGTATTTCATTTAGATATTTTAGGACTTTTAAGATTTTCGAGGTATTCATTTGATATTTTAAAAAGTCTTATATAATTTGGAGTACTTAACTTATTTTATATTATGATTTGTCAAGACTTTTTAAGATTTACTTGATTTCTCAAGAAAAAAAATACTCCATAAGATTTATAAAATAAATAACATCTTTTCAAATTATTTATAAATGAATTTTTACTTTTATTTTTATATAATATAGTTTGGACATGTGCATAGGAGAGACTCAGACATTAGAATTTTAAGAAAGCAAATCAAAAGTGGGAGGGCAGACCTAAGAAAACTCGGAAGAAAATAATAAAAAACATATTTTAAATATTTAAAGATTGTGGATGTGTGTTTTGATTGAGCACAATGGTGAGCCGGCGACATGCGATCTATATAGCCGACCCCACTTAGTGAGATTTTAATGATTTGTTGTTGTTGACGTTGCATAATATATCTAATATGAACAATAAATAAAAATAACTTTAAAATTTTTTTATTTGAAATTTAATTTTTGAAATTATTTTATTTAATATAGTTTGATCATAATTTATAGTATATATTATATATTTATTTATTATTATTATTTGTTAATTTTATTTCTTGAGAAATTGATTCCTACATATATGGGAATTGGAAAAACTTTGTATTTGCTATGTAATGGCTAAACCTATAAAGATGAGCTTTGCAATTTCCATCGGAATAGTCATTCTTTTCCAAAAAAATATACCAATCATGAGAATATGAATGAGTAAGAGAATGATCATTCCATTTCAATGCAATTCCCTCATATCAATCATGCTAGTATAATCCTCCTTATATATAATTTCCGAATGCGCTGAGCCTACATGGCTTTTTCTGGTGCTTCGGAATCCTATTTGGCGAAGAATCATGCTTCGTAATTAGGTTTGGATAATAATATTGATATATTAATAATTAATAATCTAGGTTCGGGTATTCCATAAATATTATTTAGCTAATTTAGGTACTTTAATATCACTTTTACTAATATAACCCTTTAATTCTTTGTAATTTTACATAGTGAGACACTAAGTGACTAATATATCCTTGAATTTTGATTTGTTTCCTTCAATAAGCTATTGAAATATAAATGCATTTTAAAAGTTGATAACTTTTGTATTTCTTATCGGTTTTACATATATAATATATCAAATTAATCATCTTTTGATGATCTTCGATTTGACATCCATATTGTATATATAAAATAAATAAATTATATTTATCTTTATAATAATAAAAATAATAATATTTATTAAAATTTATTAAAAAATAAAATTATTTCTCAATTGATATATTTATATGTAATGTAGTTATATATTGTAAGTTAAAAAGAAATTAGTATAATATAACACAAGTAAATTGCACAAATAAAAAGTGTCATAATAAATATATAATAATATATATATTCTTTTAAAAGGTATTTAAATTTTCAAACTACTTTTTTTCATTAATTTTAGATTTTTTAAAAAAAAATTAGCAAGCACCCGTGTAATACACGGGTGTTGTACTAGTTTAAATTGTTATAGTAAAACTATGAAATGGTTATATCATTTATTACTTTTGGCCATTAATATAATGTTCACGAGTTGTGAGAAAGATATCAACATGCCTTTATTATCCTTTAAATTCTCATTAATAAAATTTAAAGCATGCAATTTCAACTTAAATACTTAATGCAGTGGACAAATATATAAGGAAGCTCAAACAGCATTTTGTTTTCAATATTGAGTGAATACTAATATACAACTTTAAATTGCAACAACAACTAATTAAGCATGAAAATTGAGGTGCTAATTGTTTGTGTTATCTTTTTGATGACCACTTCCATTGGTAAGCCACTGTTCTCCAATCTACCAAATTAGCATCTCTCAGTTCAATTTATATCGATTATTTTAGTTATTTTCATACCACGTTTTTTTAGAAATTAAACTAAGTAAACTTTTGTATTGTTGTCTGTGTTATCAATATCAATGCATGCGTATTCGTTTTTCTTTACAGCTAAACATCATGAGTTCCAAGCGCGAAACCTAACGAACGATGGTTACATTCAACATAGCGAAGCAGAAGAAAGTGCTCCCGCACCAGAAAGTCCACAGGATGATGATGATCCGAACGACATTTGTCCTCAAATCGGATGCAAAGATGATTATGATTGTGTCGAATACGAATGTATCCCTGCTTGTTTAAATAATAGATGCACCAAAAGCATGTCAGGTTGAAACTGTTAATAACCGAGTTATATTTGCATAATAAATCAATCAATGTTTTTATTAACATTTATTTTCATGAAACACTTAATATATATGTGGATTTGGAGTGACAGATTAACAACATATTCATTCATTATTATATATGTTTTGAACTGATCAGGTATACCTAATTAACTAAATTGGGAAACCAAGGTCCAACTAGGATGATCATCTTTCCAAAACATATGCGATCTTTGTTGAGATCACACGTTAGGACTATTGTTAAGTTCTGAGGACGATCATTTTTCTTTTCCCTTCACTTTATGACCTCGGTTGATATAAAAAAAAAATAAAAAAAAAAATAAAAAAATAAAAAAATTGAAGTTTTGTTAATTGATGTTGTGATGGAGACGAGGTTGCGCTGGCCTTTTTGGATAAATTTGATCGACTCCGGATTTAGTCTCTTATTTATGTTATTTTCCCTTTCTAGTTAGTATTCTACTTCCTTATTTATTATTTCAGTTTAGGTAAGTGAATAAGGTCCTTGCAGTTGTTTTGCAAGTGTGGACTCTTTTTCTATTTAATATCGTATGTCAGACATCAGAAACATTGAATAATTTATAAAATTTATCTGGTGTGTTCTATTTTCACGAGAGAGTATCTCGTTCTTCCCTGCTTTCGTATCACGTTCTACATCAGTTGGTATCCAGAGACCAGCAACGATCCACGATGCCGCCGAAGAAGAGAAACGACAACGCCATCGAGGAGCGATTCCAGAGGATGGATGATCGCTTTGACGGGATGGACGAGCATTTTACGGATCTTTCTTCCGGAATTGAGGAGTTGAGGGAGGCGATGCGGACTATGATGGACGAAATGCGATCGAATCGCGTTGCCGGCGATCGGGGCATGCGTGGAAGGGCTCGCGAGGGACGTGGAGGACGCGGCTTTGGCGGGGCGCCCTGCCACCGTTCACCACAGACTCCGTCCGACGACGATGAGGACGAAGAAACCCTAAGTGTCGACAATCCGTTCGCACAGGAAAGACGCCGTCGCTTTTCGGAGGACGATGATGGTGGTCAGAGAGGGTTTGAGACAGATTTTGATGACGTCGAGGATAGTGGTCGTCGCCGTGGCTGGGGACAGAACGATGACAATCCGCGCCGTCGTGAGGCTTTGGAGGAGGATATGGGCGGTGAACGATGGGGGTGAGACCGACGTGACGGCAGGCGTCCGATAGAAGGGGGCGATGGGTCACGTTGGGATCAAGGGTTGCACGTGGATCTGCCGGAATTTACGGGCGGGACGGATGGGTCAGAATTCATTGATTGGTGGGCTGCGGTCGAAGCCTTTCTTCGATTCAAGGATGTTCCGGATGACAAGCAAGTGGATTTGGTGGCTACACGATTTCGTGGTCGTGCAGCGGTGTGGTGGATGCAATTAACCAGTCAGCGGCATCGTCAGGGCAAACCAAGCATCACTTCATGGATGAAGTTTCGGGAGTTGTTAGAACGTGAATTTGTCCCTTTCAATTTTGATAGCATTGTGTACCAGCAGCTGCAAAATTTACGTCAAGGAGCACGGTCGGTAGATGAGTACACTAATGACTTCTATCGGCTCTTAACCCGTGTGGAGTTACGCGAAACTAAAACTCAATTGGTCTCTCGCTATGTGGGTGGGCTTCGTTTGAGCATACGTGACACTTTGAATCACTTTCAACCGACATCAGTGTCGGATGCTCATCAACGCGCACTCCTTGTTGAGTGTCAACAGGCTCAGAAATCGGGCCCCTCATTTTCTTCTTCTTCACGGTAGGGGGTGACGTTTGGGGCAGGTGGCCAGCTCGTGCGGGGTACTACGGCGGTTAGCGGCGGTTTGAGCCACGGGGCGGGGCCGAGCCGGTTTCCGCCCGTGACGGGGTCCCAGCCGCGACAAGGTGGAGCTGTGGGTCCTCAGGTGGCAGCTTCTGGAGCACGTGCGGTGGTCGGTTTACGTTGTTTCGGTTGTGGTGAGGTGGGCCATCGCCAGGCCGTGTGCCCGCGAAATGCGAATACCCGCGCCTTGTTCTCGGAGGAAGTATGTGACGACGGGGTCGAGGATGGTTATGAGGGACTCTCAGTCTTTGATGAGGAGCCGAGCGAGAGGGAGGAATTTGTTTCTGGGGACGTAGGCACAACTCTTGTTATTCGGCAGGCCTGTCTCGCTCCGAAGAGTGCTACGGATTCAGAGAGGCATCACCTGTTCGAGTCGACATGCACGGTGGGTGACAAAATCTGTCGCTTTATTATTGATTCTGGCTCGTGTGAAAATGTTATTGCTCAGGAGGCGGTTACCAAGTTGAAATTGTCTTGCGAGCCTCATCCACACCCTTTTAAGCTCGTCTGGATACAGAAAGGTAATGCAGTTACTGTTGACCGTCGAGCCCTTGTCTCTTTTTCCATTGGCCCCACTTATCGTGATCAGGTTTGGTGCGATGTTGTTCCCATGGACGCGTGTCATCTGCTTTTGGGCCGCCCGTGGCAGTTTGATCGTGCGGCGACACATGATGGTCGCCTCAATCGGTACTCGTTTCTTTTTGGTGGGGTCAAGATTACCCTTTTGCCCAACACTCCTAGCCCGCTGCCTCCGCCGGACACGACACCCTCGGTCCTTCTTCTTTCACGGTCGAAGTTTTATTTTGAAATGCATTGTTCGACTCTTGTGCTGTTGCTTATTGGCGCGGATGTGGCTGCGGTGCGGGACCCACCCGCAGCGATCCGGCCTTTACT
The DNA here is from genome assembly GCA_902706635.1 of Striga hermonthica. Classification (NCBI taxonomy): domain Eukaryota; kingdom Viridiplantae; phylum Streptophyta; class Magnoliopsida; order Lamiales; family Orobanchaceae; genus Striga; species Striga hermonthica. The sequence continues at coordinate 3,431,281 of CACSLK010020742.1, read as the reverse complement.
GGTGGAGTTCTCCGACGTGTTTCCGGATGATATTCCTTCGGGACTTCCGCTGCTTCGAGATATACAACACCACATCGACTTGGTCCCGGGTGCTTCGTTACCAAACAGGCCCCATTACCGTATGAGTCCCTCGGAGCACGAGGAATTAAGTTGTCAGGTTGAGGAGCTGCTACAACGGGGTGTCGTACGCAGGATCCTGAGTCCTTGTGCGGTGCCGGCTCTCCTCATCCCGAAGAAGGATAGTAGCTAACGTATGTGTGTTGACAGCCGAGCAATCAACAAGATCACTGTTCGTTACCGGTTTCATATTCCTCGCCTCGACGACCTTTTGGACCAATTGCACGGCGCTTCTATTTTTACAAAGCTCGACCTTCGCAGCGGTTATCACCAAATTCGGATTAGGCCCGGAGATGAGTGTAAGACCGCATTTAAGATCCGAGAGGGCTTGTTCGAATGGATGGTGATGCCGTTCGGGCTCTCAAATGCTCCTAGCACGTTTATGCGTGTGATGAACCAGGCCCTACATGATTTTATTGGCCAGAGTGTCGTCGTTTATTTTGACGATATCCTTATCTACAGCCGATCCTTGGAGGACCACATGCAGCATGTTCGGGAGGTTTTATTGGTCTTACGTGCTGAGTCTTTCTTTGTCGCTCCGCGTAAGTGTGTCTTTCTGGTTGATTCTGTTCTGTTTTTGGGATTTGTCATTGCTGCTAACGGTATCAGGGTGGATGAGAATAAGGTAGCGGCTATCCGTGATTGGCCGACCCCTACTTCTTTCACGGAGGCCCGTAGCTTCCACGGGCTTGCCTCTTTTTACCGCCGTTTTATATCACACTTCAGTACTATTACGACACCTATTACGGATTGCTTGCACGGCAAGACATTTTCTTGGACCCCGCAGGCCGAGGACGCATTTGTTCTTATTAATGAAAAGTTGACGACCGCTCTGGTGCTTGTTTTTCTGGATTTTTCGAAGGCGTTTGAGTTATCTTGTGATGCTTCTAAGGTTGGGATTGGCGCTGTCCTCAGCCAGGACGGTCGCCCGGTCTCATTTTTTAATGAAAAGTTGTTCGGGCCACATTCACGTTACAACACTTATGACGTGGAATTTTATGCGGTGGTTAGAGCGGTCCGACATTAGCGCCACTATCTTTTTCACCGGGAGTTTATTATGTACACAGACAATGAGGCGCTGCGCCATTTGGCATCCCAGGATAATATATCCGCCCGCCATGCCTCGTGGGCTGCTTTCCTGCAGCAGTTCACTTTCGTGCTTCGTCACCGGTCTGGCGTGTCGAACAGGGTTGCTGATGCTTTGAGTCGGCGGTCACTTTTTCTTTCCGATATGCGCGTCTCGGTTCTCGGTTTTGACACTTTACGCGACCGCTATGCCGAGGATGTCGTTTTCGATCCTATTGTCATACGCCTCGCCCACGGCCCGTTTGATGATTATGTCCTCTCGGATGAGTTTCTTTTTCGTGGAACCCGCCTCTGTATTCCGGATGGTAGCTTGCGTGTCAAGCTCGTGGCGGATCTACACGGTGCAGGGCATGTGGGCCGGGACCGCTCGGTGGATCTGGTGGGTCGACGATACTATTGGCCCTTTCTTCGTCGTGATGTGGCCCGTTATGTGGAGCGTTGTCGGGTTTGTCATGTTTCGAAGGGTGTTGCTTCGAATGCCGGGCTTTATCGATCCCTTCCTATTCCTTCCCAGCCTTGGTGTGCGATTAGTATGGATTTTGTCCTAGGGCTGCCTCGCACGCAACGTGGCTTTGACTCTATCTTTGTGATTGTTGATCGGTTCTCGAAAATGGTGCATTTTGTGCCGTGTAAACGCACTACGGATGCGCTGCATGTCGCTCAGCTTTTCTTCCGGGAGGTTTACCGTTTACACGGGCTTCCTTCCTACATTGTCTCGGACCGTGACACTCGTTTTTTGAGCCACTTTTGGCGTAGCCTGTGGCGCATGGCGAACACTCAGTTGAATTTCAGTAGCGCATACCACCCTCAGACGGATGGACAAACTGAGGTGGTGAACCGTTCCTTGGGCAATTTGCTTCGTTGCTTGGTGGGGGACAACCTTCGTAGTTGGGATCATCGTTTGAGCCAGGCCGAGTTTGCACTTAATACGACAGTCAGTCGGACCACTGGGTTATCGTCGTTCGCGGCTGTTTATGGCATGTGTCCGCGGGGCCCGTCCGACCTGGTACTTCTGCCGTCGGCGACGGACGATCGCCGAGCAGCTGACCTTGTGACGGAGCTGCGGGCCACGCATGAGGCTGTCCGGGCTCGATTGGAAGCTACGACCGACGCGTACAAGTGGCGCGCTGATACCAGGCGACGTCACGTCGAGTTCGACGTTGGCGATTACGTGTGGGCCGTTCTCACTAAGGATCGCTTCACGGCTCATGAGTTCAACAAGTTGTCGGCCCGGAAGATTGGCCCGGTGGAAATCATGGAGAAGATCAATCCGAATGCTTATCGCCTTCGCCTTGCCTCCAATATTCGCACGTCCGACGTTTTTAACGTCAAACACTTGGTGCCATTTGCCGGTGTCAATTCCGACAGAGACGAGGCTGGTTCAAATTCGCGGCCGAATCCTTCTCAACAGGGGGAGGATGATGGAGACGAGACTACCCTGGCCTTTTTGGATAAATTTGATCGACTCCGGATTTAGTCTCTTATTTATGTTATTTTCCCTTTCTAGTTATTATTCTATTTCCTTATTTATTATTTCAGTTTAGGTAAGTGAATAAGGTCCTTGCAGTTGTTTTGCAAGTGTGGACTCTTTTTCTATTTAATATCGTATGTCAGACATCAAAAACATTGAAGAATTTATAAAATTTATCTGGTGTGTTCTATTTTCACGAGAGAGTATCTCGTTCTTCCCTGCTTTCGTATCACGTTCTACATCATGTTGTTATTATTCCATCTCTTCAAGATAACCGCAAATAGAGTAACAGTTAATATTGAAATGGAAAAGAGACAATCGGCGTGCTCGATTTGGGGGCTAGGATAATCTAATGTCTTACTCGATATACAAACAATTTGAGTTGGAATGTCTATAAACCAACAAGGATGTGTCTTAAACTAGCGAATAGAACATTGAGATATCCAAGGGAATTTTTGAAGATGTAAAAGTCTATTGTGGTGCCGGTGAACTTTGTTGTCCTTGGTATGGGAGAAGTCCCGAACACCGAAAATGAGCAAATGATTTTGCTTGACCTACCCTTCATGAAGACAACCAATACACTTATCAGTGTCAAGAATCACCATGTTCCTCTCTCGTTGCTTGGGGAGACGGTCACATATTCCATGGGCAAATGGCGGCAAATGCCCAGGAAGCTCGTCCATATTTGACAAATGCTCGTTCGTGGACGTTATTGATAAAGAGGTACAGTTTGTATTCCACTCTACTTGTCATAAATGCAACCATCCCTTTGTGAAAAAAAGATATTGGAGTTGGGGAAAAATAGAAAGAAGGAATTTGAAGGGGATGGAATTAATTCAAGAAGAAAGATGATGCATTTGAATTAGAGAGTGAGTATAAACAGGATCAATTTAGAGAACAACCAAACAAGAAGAAGTCCAAGATGAACACTAAAGGTGTTAGTGCAAATTTGAGAGATGCCTCGTCAAGTATGAAGAAATATGTGAGTTTTGGTTCTTCGAAATTCGAAAAACGATAGGTGCACATTGGGGATGATGATCATTTGACTAAGAAACTCCTGGAACCACCGAGAAGCGATTGAGCAAGGATATATTTTGACAATAAAGAAGATGAGATGGAGGGGAAGAAGTTCGTCATGCCAAGCTCGTTCATTGATGAATTTATGTGTACGTCGTGCTCAAGATGTTAAATAGACAACTTTTTGGGAGGAAACCCACATTTTTAGTTTGGTGATTTTTTTTTTTTTAAAGAAGAATTCGTGTCGACCTACTTGGTAGTACAGATTTGTTAGAACCAAGCCAAATAAAGCATGAGGTTGAGAACGGTGCAAGAAATCAAGACACAAATTGGGTGAAAAGGGTGAAATTTTGGCGAAGTATGTTTCAAGCCCTTAATAAATTCTCATCGATTTATTCTTCATTCAGTTGTGTTTCTTTGTTTGATCAATTTTAAATCCTTTAATCAAAGAAATTCATCTTCCTAGTGTTTTCCCCATGTATGAAACAAGAATAAGCGGGGTGCGTCGAGAATTATGTGGACTTTCTCCTTACCTATTTTTTTTATTTTTATTTTTATTTTTTTTTAAAATTCCACCTAAAACACTATTTTTTTTTTTAAAAAAAAATTGATGTACTTGTTGTATATAAAAAAACTGCACTCTTTTTTTTTTTTTATCGTTAAAAAAAAAAAAAAAGCACTCTCTAATTCAACTAGTAACTGCAAATAATGATGCTGCTTCAATTCAATTTATATTTAATGCTCCTTTTAAAATAATAATAACTTCATCAAATATTATTTCAAAAATTAATTACACAAAAATATTAAAATACTTCTCCAAAAATTTAATATTACTACTATTTAAAATTTTCAATTATATTAGCCAATCAATCACTTGGTTTTATGAATAATAGGCTTTGTTTGGTTTTTGGCGGTTATGTAAGTTTTTAACTGTTTGACCAAATTTAACTTATTTGACCAGTTGACTAGCTATTTAAATATGTTTGGTATTTAGCGGATCCATTCAGCGTTTTGTACTGAAACGCCAACTTTTGAAACACTGGTTTTAGCAGCGGTTTAGGATGTCCTTTATCATTTTTTTATTATATCTCAATTATTACATGATTACTGTTCCACTTTGTTCATTTTAATTGCCTAGCATCACGTTTTTTTGCATGATAGACAATTAAGGGATATATGTTTCATTTATTTGTTTTTTTGGTAAACTTCAATTAAATATTTAGCAACTACTTTACAGCTGCTCTTTTTTCTTTAATTAATATTATTTCTTTTGATTTTTCATTAATCTAAATGTACTTAAAAATATATAATTAAATGTACTTAAAAATATATAATTAAATTGCTAATATAAACATAATTATAAGAAAAACAATTTCTTTGTATTACTTTATAAACATTTACTTAAAAATATATATCAAGCTTACAGTGTCAAATATATTTTGTAAATCAATTACTAATTTCTAATCTATGTACCAAGACATATATAAAATATCTCGCTATTTCTAATCTATGTACCAACAAATTATAAACATTTAGTATTGTTTATGATTGAACTATTTCATACTTAATTATAATAGATGCATATTTTATTAAATAATTGCATGACTTTAATTATACAACGTGAACTTATTTACTCGAATAAGAAATATTTTTATTTAATTATTATTCACATTTTTATTACATTTTAAATCACTTTAATAAATAATTAAAATATTAATTATTTCTATTTCTTGATTAATTATTAGTTAAACATAAATAAGAATGATAAAGTATGATAATGTTTTTATAAGTAATTTTACATCTCAGCGATTAATTAAAACAACTATTTTTTACCAAAAACTTTTTCACAAACCGCTAACACAATCAGCTAGTCAAAACAGCTAACGCAATCCGCTGGTCAAAGCAGCTAATGCAATCCCCTAACAGCTAACAGCTAACCGCTAACTACCAAATAAGGCCATAATCTCTTTGCTCGACATATAAATATCAATATTAACAGTTCACTATTAGAACTTTGATAATTTTAAATTTTATAAACGAATTAAATTTAAACAAGTTTAAATAGAAGTTTTTTTTTTTATAAAAAAATGGCGTCGACGCCGATGGATGGCAGATTCGATACTACTCCATGGGGTAGTGTTCCCATAAAGTTTTAGCCACACAATCACACACAAACACATACACACCCACATGGGTGTGTGTAAAACATGTGGCTAATAACCCATGGGGGCACTATCCCATGGGGTAAGATCAAATTTATCCCGATGGAGATAAGAAGGTATGTTAAAATGCCTTGAAGGCTTGAACCAAAATCGGAAAGCGTAACACGAATACGATTTCTAAATTTAACCTGGAGCCATGGTGAATGAGCCTGGGTCGAATGATCAACGGGCTTGACCACCTGATCCATAGACGATAGCCCGACCCGGTGGCCACCTTTGCTTGACCTTGACTTTCCATATCACCAACGCAAACAAATATCCTTCTTCATTTTTACTTTTTACTTTTTACTTTTTACTTGTTAATTAGGGAAACCAAAATAAAAGAAGAAGATGAAAGAAATGTTTGGAGAACTTTTTCCTCTTATTCAGCAGCCAGTCAAAAAACACACACGTACACAGAATACACGTTTTTGTGTTCTGAGTGCAAATCCTATACGATTCAAGTGGAGTAGGATCGTCGGTTCTGCCTACTGTAAAATTTTGTGGGCAAACCCTTGAGAGCTTCATGATCTTTTGACAGCCATGGCCAATCTTGGAGAAACTTGATTTATAAAAAAAAAAAAGAAAAAAAAAAATTAAGGAGATGGGCAGAGCAAAGAAGAAATTTTTTGACTTGAATGAAGCTCTGGAATCATTGTACAAGTTGTTAGAGCAGCAACCTTTGCTTCCCTTAGTAATTCCTATGTTGGTTGTTCTTTGGGTATTTGAGAAATGGGTTTTCTCTCTGTCCAATTGGGTGCTTCTTGCTCTTGCTGTATGGGCCACATTTCAGGTTAGTTTGCAAGTCCTGTTCCCCTTTTCCTTGTCAAATTGTTGATGTGATTTTTAGTTTAATCACTTATTTCATCTTTTGCAGATTCATGTATTTTGTAGTTGGGTCAAAACCAAGTGAGTATATGTGATTAAATTGCAAATATTTATGTGAATTGTGAAACTCTAGAGCTACTGTGAGAGTAAAATTCAGATTGCTTGGCATGTTTGCCTTGCAGTTTGCAATATGGTTAGATAAATTCCACATGTCTGAAATTTGGGAGTCGATCGCCTTGAATATTCTTATTAAAGTACTTGCCCGTGAAGTTTGGGATTTTATTTTCTT
>CACSLK010020742.1:3373841-3401342 GCA_902706635.1 Striga hermonthica | reverse complement strand
CTAACTCTATGATTGGTACCACGTTTCTAAGATGTTGACCACAGTTAAAATAATCAATTATCCTTGACAAAAGTAGGTACTAATCGACTAAAAACAGGTACTACATACAGGAAAATGTGGTACGATTTTGTCTAAATCAGGTACTATATTAAGAATCATGATATTTCTAATCCTTCATGTCTACCATGTCACGTGGATCGTTAACACATGATTTGGATGAAAAATAGTAGAAGTTAAATTATATAGGTAGAAATTGGAGTAGGCATGTATGATGATTCTATGAGATGAAGTGTTTCATTCCATAAAATGAAGTGTAGTAGTAGTGTTTTCTCACATGTGTGTAGAGTTCATGACCATTTTATGATTAAACTCAACGAAAAACATTTTATATCTCATATAAACTAATGTGAGAGTGATCATGGGTCGTATGAACATAATTTTCGACCGGTATTCGGTGTTTCTATGTGTTCACTACAAGTGGTACAAAAGACCCGAAATGTGGTACTAATAGACCAGAAAGTGGTACTGACTAACTCTATGACTGGTACCACTTTTTTAAAATGACCACAGTTGAAATAATCAATTATCCTTGACAAAAGTAGGTACTAATCGACTAAAAACAGGTACTACATACAGGAAAAAGTGGTACTATTTTGTCTAAATCAGGTACTATATTAAGAATCATGATATTTCTAATCCTTCATGTCTACCATGTCACGTGGATCGTTAACACGTGATTTGAATGAAAAATAGTGGAAGTTAAATTATATAGGTAGAAATTGGAGTAGTCATGTATGATGATTCTATGAGATGAAGTGTTTCATTCCATAAAATGAAGTGTAGTACTAGTGTTTTCTCATTAGTGTGTAGAGTTCATGACCATTTTATGATTAAACTCAACGAAAAACATTTTAAATCTCATATAAACTAATGTGAGAGTGATCATGGGTCGTATTAACATAATTTTTGACCAATATTCTGTGTTTCTATGTGTTCATTATAAGTGGTACTTAAGGCTCGATATTTGGTACTAAATCTACATAAAGTGGTACTACCTTACTCTAGGTCTGGTACTACTTCTTTTAAATGTTGACCACAATTGATATATTCCATCTTGATTGACCAAAAGTTGGTACTAATTCATTCATATCAGGTATTTCGTAGAAGAATACCAGGTACTATTTCAATATAAAATGGTATAGAAAGTGTTAAGTATTGCTTTTCCATTATTGCCACAACTGAAATAATACTTGTTATTCTTCTAGTACCAGTATATATTAAAATAGTACCTGATGTTCTACTACACAGTACCTGATATGAATGAATTAGTACCAACTTTTGGTCAATCAAGATGGAATATTTCAATTGTGGTCAACATTTAAAAGAAGTAGTACCAGACCTAGAGTAAGGTAGTACCACTTTATGTAGATTTAGTACCAAATATCGAGCCTTAAGTACCACTTATAATATACACATAGAAACACCGAATATCGGTCGAAAATTATGTTAATACGACCCATGATCACTCTCACATTAGTTTATATGAGATTTAAAATGTTTTTCGTTGAGTTTAACCATAAAATTGTCATGAACTCTACACACTAGTGAACAAACACTACTACTACACTTCATTTTATGGAATGAAACACTTCATCTCATAGAATCATCATACATGACTACTCCAATTTCTACCTATATAATTTAACTTCCACCATTTTTCATCCAAATCACGTGTTAACGATTCACGTGACATGGTAGACATGAAGGATTAGAAATATCATGATTCTTAATATAGTATCTGATTTAGACAAAATAATACCACCTTTTCCTGTATGTAGTACCTGTTTTTAGTCGATTAGTACCTACTTTTGTCAAGGATAATTGATTATTTCAACTGTGTTCAACATTTTAAAAAAGTGGTACCAGTCATAGAGTTAGTCAGTACCACTTTCTGGTATATTAGTACCACATTTCGGGTCTTTTGTACCACTTGTAGTGAACACATAGAAACACCGAATACCGGTCGAAAATTATGTTCATACGACCCATGATCACTCTCACATTAGTTTATATGAGATTTAAAATGTTTTTCGTTGAGTTTAATCATAAAATGGTCATGAACTCTACACACTAATGAGAAAACACTACTACTACACTTCATTTTATAGAATGAAACACTTCATCTCATAGAATTATCATACATGACTACTCCAATTTCTACCTATATAATTTAACTTCCACTATTTTTCCAAATCACGTGTTAAAGATCCACGTGACATGGTAGACATGAAGGATTAGAAATATAACGATTCTTAATATAGTACCTGATTTAAACAAATTAGTACCACATTTTCCTGTATGTAGTACCTGTTTTTAGTCGATTAGTACCTACATTTGTCAAGGATAATTGATTATTTCAACTGTGGTCAATATTTAAAAAAAGTGGTACCAGTCATAGTGTAAGTTGGTACCTGTAAATGGGAATTTAGTACCACATATGGAGTCTTTAGTACCACTTGTCTGAACAGATAGAAACACCGAATTTTCGGTTGCAAATGATGTCTATAAGACCCATGATCACTCTCACATTAGTTTATATGAGATTTAAAATTTGGTTTGTTAAGTTTAATCGCAAATTGGTCACGAACTCAACGCACTAATGGAAAAGCAATACTTAATTCACTTCTGAATGTCTTTTGCTCAATTAGTACCAGTTATTGATGAATTAGTACCACTTATTCTTCTATTTAGTACCAATTATTGATTTATTAGTACCTGTTTTGTAGAAAGAACAAAAAAAAAAGTAGGTACTAATTGATCAACAACATGTACTGGATAGAAGAAAAAATGGTATTATTTGTGGTAAAACCAATATTGTTCCATAAACCATATTCTTCGAAATCTACATATTCTACAAAACCATATTCCATAAACCATATCCAAACATCATCCACATACAAAGCAAATATCAACCAAACAACCAAACAGTTATTGTTCAAATTCAAAAGACAAATTGTTCACAACCAAGACATATTGTTCAAAGCATCATCCAAACAGTCAACATGAAGGAGGATTTCTGAGGATGCGAGCTGCCATGCGTGCTCGATAGCCGTCAATCGAACAACTATAATGGGCCTTCTAGAATTCAGGCGAATCGACGCCGTAGCACTCCATATCCAAGCATATGTGCACGCCACAGTCCTTGAAACCGATATGCTCCCTGAGGTATCCGAACCCAAAATCCTTTTGACGAATGTCCATTCCACGAACATGTTTATTCAAATAATATCCCATGCACTTGGCCTACACATTTTAAAAAATAAGAAGAAAGCAACAAAATACGTTTATTCGAAAGAAAAATAACCACTACAAAACAAAGTTTTATATGTCATAATACCACTTACCAAGCTCTTCCCAATCCCTCGATACGCCGCATTATCCATCGAATTATGGTACACAAACTTCATTTTAGGAATGTTAAGGACAAGAAGGTAGAAGTGAATTTTTTTCACCACGGGAAAGAAAATATATTTGGCACCATTCAAGGATCTCATCATTTCATCAAGCACCGCAATAGTACTTCTACTAAAAGTAGAAGCACACGCCTCATAATCCTCCTTCCGAGGAGGTCTATGCTTAATTTGTTCGATTGCACTCACCACATCACTCTACAAATTCAATAGTTTTTTTAGCAAATTAACAATCAACAAAATTAATAGAGAGAGTATATTTAAATACCAGGTACCTGAACATATGTCGGCAAAAATCGGATATGAGGATGGCAGCCACGCAGGATAGTCATATAGCAATCAATGAGTGACGAATTCAACTCCGACTCGAACAAAAGAGAGCACATCGATTTCCCTCGGACCACAACTCGGTCATTGCTCCACACAATTTTGCTACCAAAATTTGTAATTTAAATTAGTATGATATAATAAAAATTAAAATAATTAACGTCATTTCAGTTACCTCAATTGATCGCTTGCCAAAAACGACCGGATGACTGCAACATCCTCTTCCGGGACAACCCCATGTCCGCAGAAATCCTCTCTGCCTCTGTAATCATTCAGCGAACAATCCTCATCGTCGTCATTCTTGTCACTCTCCTACATTACAAAATAGTTACTTACTTATATGAAAACAACACGAATAATCACATGAATTACAAACATAAAATTGCTAGTTTATTACCTCATCATCATCCAAGGTCACCAACTGCTCTTGCTTTTTTTTTTCTTTCTTCTGCCTTCTTTTCCTCTTCTGCCTCTTCGGACCGGATGACGGAGGGGTCATAAAATCCACCGGCTTCGTCGTCTTCTTCCTCCCTTCCCTCTCCCGAACCCTCTTCACCATTGAGGAGGGTTGTTGTTTCTCCTCCACCCTCGAACCAGCAACCGATCCCTCCATTAAACCAGCATCCGATCCCTCCATCAAACCAGCATCCTCGACTAACAGGTTTACAAGTCGGTCCAAGTTATCACACTCAGTCAAATCTTCATCGTCATCCACAACAGGTTCTTTCTCAACAATCATCAGAGCCCATCGTTCCTCCTTCTTTTCCTCCTCTTTTTCATCGCACTCTTTTTCCTCCTCCTTTTCATCGCACTGTTTTTCCTCCTCCTCTCTTTCCTCCTCTATTTCCTCCTATTTTTCCTCCTCTTTCTCCTCTTTTTCCTCAGCAAAACAAACACCATCACCACCATCAGCCTCATTTTCCTCACTTTTTTCCTCTCTTTCTTTTTCTTCATTCTTTCTTTCTCTCCACTGAGACTCCAACAATTCAATTTGTTTTCTAAGTTTGTCGTTCTCAAGACAAACCATGGCAAACAACAGGCTCTCAAAAGGTCCCTGTACGTGAAAGAAAACAGAAATTAAAAAGAAAAAATAAATTAAAAGGTCCCTTGTACCTAATGCTAAAACACAAATTCTGGACAAAAATTAAAGGAAAACCTGGGCTTCCACAAACGCACGCTCTTCCATAACAGGCGATATCGAGTACACCTGCAAAGCAAAATCATAAGGATTTAGGTACAAAATTGATTAACCAAAAAGATAAAAAGAAGAAGTACAAAACACATATTATAAGTTTATATAAATTACCTTATGCCTCATTATTTTTTTAAGGGAATGTAAAGACCCTTGAAATGTAGACGGCATTGTGCTCCCCGTCCATCGAAATAGACGGGGAATTGCCTCGAGCTTCGAACGTTTGCCCAGAGAAGGCACACGTTCGTACAACCAAGCCTACCCACATACACATGATGTCAAAATTATACAATCTCACAATTTAATATTATTGTATTACGACATTAAATATACATACCATCAGCCCAACCACACATCCGTCAAAGTAAGCTCGGTCTGTTGAATCACCGTGGCGAACAAGCGCTGCAAGCAAGAATTTATGAGTCGCATCTCCCCATGCGTACTCACAAATTCGACTCACATCCTCCAGGTAAGGGTAAACAAACCTGGGGATCGAGTAACTCGAGCAAGGAAACAAAATACAACTAAAAACTAACAAACTATACATTCTGATGAAGTCGTCTATACGACTTTCATCAACAGAAAACTTTTGTAACAAATCTACTACATTCCTCCTTTTCAAAAAATTTTGACCTGCTCGACCCCAACCCTCGAATAGGGCTTTCGAATCTAAAGAAAGGTCTAAGTCTACGCTTAGACCGCCCTGTCGAAGCCCTATCGTTACACAGAACTCGACGGGGTCAAAAATAAGAGACACATTATCACCTACCACAAAGGCATTCACATCTGCCTTGTATGTGCTAATTAAGGCCTCCACTCTACCATGTAACACCGCTATATCAGGCATATTTAGAAAAAAATAAAACGGACTCTTTTGAAGAGCCTCCTTGTGCCGGTCAGAAAGCACGACAACTGTCCTGTCCATTATATCTCTAAAGAACGAAGGGGCACATCGACATCTAAATTCCGTGCCCTATCACAAACAAAGAGATTTGTGAGGAAGAAGATGTTATATGTACAAGTTTCAAAATATTGAATACATCATACATTCAATACAAGACCTCTGCTCCCTAATTTCGAAAACAAAAGAAAAAAAAAAAAAANNAAAAAAAAAAAAAAAAAAAAAAAAAATACCAACAGAAATTCACACAAATTCATATATAGAAAAGCCCTAATTTCGAATTCACATAAATTCACAAAAATTCAATTACACACAGACCCTAATTTCGAATTCAATCCCTAAATTGAAAAGACCCTAATTTTCGAATTCAACCTTAATTCACAGAAATTCAATAATTTCGAATTCAAAGAAATTTACAAAAATTCAATTAAACACAAAGACCCTAATTTCGAATTCAAGCCTTACATTGAAAAAACCCTAATTTTCAAATTCAACTCCTAAATTGAAAAAACAAACTCTATATTATGAACAAACCCCAAAAATCTGAATTTACCTTTGAGCTTGGTAATGCCTTCGTGGGTGTCGAGGAGGACGGTTTGCATGGAGACTTCTTTTTGGAGCCGGCCATTTCTTCACAGAGATGGCGAAGTGACGGAGAAAGAGAGAGACGAAGATGGCGGGCGATGGTGATGAACGAACAGAGAGAGAGAGAGCGCAGAGGTGGCGATGGCGATGTCGATGAAAAAACGATCAGAAAGAGAGAAGAGACCAACGATGAAAAAAACGAGCAGAGAGAGAGAGAAGAGAGCGGCGACAGAAAGCGATAAAAATTGAGGAGAGAGAGAGACTTTACTTTATGAATAAAATGGTAAAAAATAAATGAATAATAATAATCTTGGTTTATATAGGGGGAGTGAAATGGAAAAACAAAATAAGGGGAAGGGAGTGCAGAGGAAAAAAATTAAAGGGGGGACTGAACATAAAATTGTAAAAGGGAGGGGGGATTTAAGTGGGATTTTCCGTTTATTTAATTACTTATTACTTATTTTATTTAATACATTCTATTAGTTACTACTTATTACTAAACCAATAAAAAAAAAAATGATCGATCAACAAAAAAAATTTCTTCCAAAATTAAATCAGATTTCACGCCTAAATTGAAGTGTTTTGTTGTATGGAAAATCTTTTTTTTAATGCAATTATAATTATAATGCGATGTAAATCTGATCATATTTGTTCCTGCATATAATGATTTGATATGATTTTCTTCAAATTATCTCTACATATAATGCGATAATGCAATTATAAATTATAAATCTCCAAATATTGAATCAGTGTGTTCCTCACTTTCAACCACCTGCGAAAAAAATTAGTGTGTCATTCATAACAATGAATCAAGAATTTGGCTTAATCAAACAAGTTAATAGGTTTAATAGACTTGTAAGAATGTTTTTCCAAGACTGGACAACACATACAAATCCTATCTTGAGTTGGTTCTACATGATAAAACTGTAAGCCAAATTATGCACAAGTTTTATTTGGAGGTTCTTTCAAAATTCGATTTTTATAATAAAAAAGATAAATTAAATTTTATTCGACAAATATTTCAAATAGAAGATTTGACTGGTTATATTTGTAATTATCATTTTTATTCAACAAATATTTTCAATAGAAGATTTGACTGGTTATATTTGTAATTATCTATCAATATTTTAGTTTTAGCATAAAATGGGAGTAGCACATAATATTGACTTTGAAAAATGGAGATTACAACATGAAAATTCTTTTTTTTTTTTTAAATGTTTTAAATGAGGCATATACATTTTGAATATCACAGTAATAACGATAGGAAAATCTCTTTTGCAGATGTTCAACCATTTTGGGATTAAAATTCAACATCTTTGAGAGCCTATGAATTGTCATGTTGTAGAATTGAATATCATAATTATATCTATTACTTAATTTTGTTGCATATGTCGAGATTAGATTAAAAATTTGTGTATGCCTTTTAAATTTTCATTTCAAACATAATTTATTTGTGATGCTAGACAATGAATACTTGGAATCTTTAATTTAATTCCAATGCTACAAAATTAACTAATAGATATAATTATGATATTCGATGCTACAAATGTTAAATGCATCAAGACATGAAAATGAGTATGGACAAGAATTCTACGAAGCCATCTATGAATTGGTGATATAATTGTGTTTGAAATTAGTAAGTCTGACCATTATTGCAAGCCATTTTAGTTTTTTTACTAGTGATCATATTTATTTTAACACTAGTGCATGCTAGTTTTATAAAGGTAAGCATTTAGATTTAGAATGATTGAATTATTGTAATAACGTTAAACTCATGTATTAAAATAAAACAAAATGTAACTTATACATTAGTAAACACATCTTTGTACACAACATTATTTATTTGGTCTTTTGGTACATCGCCTATCGCATTGCATAGCCAAATATAATAAAGATTCTACAACGTCTTTCTTGATAATCTATAGCATTATTATTTTAAAATTGTAAATTACTTAATTTAATGAAGGAAAATTGTGTAAATGTATGCAATCAATTTTAAATTTGTATTCTAGATGATTAAACAAAGCCCAAATTTTTAGGATGTTCCAGTCCGATTTCAGTTTGAATTTCAAATTTTGACTCTATTTTATGTTTAAAAAAATCTGAACTAAAAAAAGTATTAGCCCAATGATAACAACAACAACAACAACAACATAGCCTTTTAGTCCCAAACAAGTTGGGGTATGCTAGAGATAAAACTCAAGAGAACCAATAGTAAGAGAAACACATAAAAGGCTCAAACACAAAAGGAAGAGATTGGAGCAAAAGAGAAAGGAGCAAAAATCACGGTTCTGGCACGTTGATTGCTAGCCTCCAAGCGCTCCTATCCACCGCTAAATCTTTAAGGTCTCTCTTAACCGACTATTCCCAAGTGAGTTTAGGCCGACCTCTACCTCTCTTTACATCATCGACCCGCTGTAGAACTCCCCTACGCACCGGTGCATCGGGAGGCCCCTAGCCAAATGATAAGAAATTTTTAAATTTTAATTTTCAATTTGAAATTAGGTCTAATTTCTATGCATTCCGATTTTATTTTTATTAACATGATCTATTGCAATTAGGTAAAGATACATTATATAGTATTTTTCCTACTTCAAAATTCTCGATTTTATGGTAAATAATTTTTTTTATAAAATAAGAGAATTTTAACTTTTACAAAATTGTCATGCAGAATTTTACCTCAATTAACTCGATTTCTATGCAATCCAATTTTTTATAAACAATTGATGTGTTACAATTAGGAAAAGATATATGTGATAGTATTTTAACTGATTTGAAATTATTGATTTTATGTTGATTATTTTTTTTTAATAAAAAACGAGAAAGAATTTTAATTTTTGCAAAATTGTAACTATCAGTCAAAATTTACCTAAATTAAATCCACAAAACTCATGAATTTCAGATGCATATATAGCAGATCGGTTTTTTGAGAATAATTTAAAAAGAAAATTAAAAAACTGCCAACAATAGAATGCAATAAATGCTGGTTGACTTTTTGTTATTATTTTTGGTAAATAAGTTCTCTTTTTATATAGATATAGATACTGAGCCATTGATTATATTTTCATACTCATTTTCATGTCTTGATGCATTTAACATATGTACCATCGAAGATCATAATTATATCTAGTACTTAATTTTGTAGCATCGAGATTCGATTAAGCATTCCAGGTATTCATTGAAACATTTTTGCCTTGTGTTCGATCGTTCTAATCTTGTTATGCTTATACACTTGTGGTAAGTCTTGATTGATTGTTGATGTTCATATAGTATACTTCTGATGTATCCATGTGTTGTCACTCCCTTCGTGAAAAAAAAAAGAAACAAAAATAAAAAATGTGAGTTTCTCGAGGAAGTACGGAAAAACTCATCTTATTTCGATCCATTTCGTGGAATGAGATAATGAGCTCGGGAAATCGGTTTAGGAGACTCGAGAAAATCCTCGAGGCTACACCTAGATAATGATCGTCCGAAAACCTCATTTGGAAAAAGGTAGCTTACGAAAAAATGAATAAAATGAGATCGTGAGAGTTAAAAAGGAGTAGACTCCGCTTGACCTGGTTAGTCTCCTTATTCGATGGATTGGGTCATTGAGTACGAGAAACCGACCTAGAAAACTCGGGAACAAACCTCGAGATCAAGCCTAGGTAATAATCATCATAACCACTCTCATTTTGAAAAAATAACTCATGTAAAGAAAAATAGAAATAAAGAAAAAAGGGGGGAGGGGGGGGAGGGGAGGGGGTTGGCTTATCGGTTCTTATATGTTGAGTAGGCCGTTTTTAGCTTTTTACATGAGTATTTAGAAAAAAGAAAATTTGAATCGAGTGAATCATGTGTAGAACGACCTGGGACGAGTTCTTATTTTGTATGAATTCATTTTGTGGGGACCGTTTTTTGAATTTGAATTTAATTTTGTGGATAACCGGAGGAAGAAGAGAGTTTCATTTCGCATAATCATTAATTTGAAACTTTTCGATCTTTCTTCTCGAACTACTTGTTGTTTTGTTTGCTAGAGAACAAGCAAAGAGTTAAGTTTGGGGGAATTGTTTGTTGTGTTTTTATCATATTTTTCGTGTGTTTTTCGTGCCTTAGTCGTGTCTTTTAGGTATGTTTTAGTGTTGACCGGTCTATTTTATCGTGTTTTGTGTATTTTTTCTCTCGTTGTGTGTTTTTGTGTTTTGCCGTATTTTCTTGTTTATTTTGGTGTTCTTTAGATCCGTATTGCAATGTTTGGGACGAGGAGCCATCATTCGAACCATTATCCAAGTCGTCCGATCCGTTCGAGTTATCCGAGAAAGTCGAGACCCGACATTCCCCGTGAAGCCTCATTCGCGACACGCGACATCACGCCTAGGATTTGTCGGGCGCACTCGCAGCGAAATGCACTTCGCGACTACGCCAAACCGAACTCGCTACCGAAACTTCATTCGCAACCGCGCCAACATGAACTTGCTAGCCAACTCTAATTCTCTAGGCCACAAGACCATGCCCAAGAAGCTTAGCACTCGTAAATAATTTGTAACAATACATCATATAAACATCATCATTTATAAAAAAATATTAAATCACCATTGGTAAATCAAATAAACGAGTAATGAATATATTCTCATTTTATATTATCTTATGACTTAAGAGTACGCATCAATTATTGAAGGTCTAGATTATAATAGCGATCATTAAATCTTATAGTCTTATCTTTCCATGGTCTGTTCAATACTTATCATAAGAACTAGTCTAAGATCAACCTAATCAAGACTTATACTACAGTGTTTTTCCAACAGGGGTCTCACTGCCTGTCTAAACTGTGAACAATTAGTTTATATTTTACAAGGAACCAATAGTATAATCTTTCTGTTCGACACGACGAACCATATTATCTACAATATAAAATAAAGGAGTTATAATTGCAAAAATAAATAAAATGCAAACGTAAATATTTTGACTAAAACACGATTGTCAGATCAAAATGGAATTGTCAACATCTAAAAGCCAAACTTTTGCAGCATATTCTAACACTAATGTGTGTGGTGTGTGTTAGTATGTGTTTTGCGAGAGAGCTAGATAGATTGGAGATGGGGGTCGGTGGCTGATGGGTGAGATTGTGGGGCCCAATGGTACAATTTGGTTTGGTGGATGGGATATGTATATTGTCTACATTACCCTTAATGTGTATTAAATTTTTAGATTTTTTAACCATTTGATGATCAATTGAAATGATTAAGATTTATTCTTGTTTCTTTGACTGAGAACCATTATTATCGGAACGCGACCTTCAAAAATATGTTGAATCATCAATTCATAGATGGCTCATGGATTTTTGTCCATACTCATCTTCATATATCTTTATGCTTTTAATATTTGTGACATAGAAAAATCATAATTATATCTATTACTTAGGCATCGAGATTAGATGAAGAATTCTTGAAGTATTCATTTGTGGCAAAGAAATTTTGTTTGAAATAAAATAATAAAAGACACAACAACAACAACAGTCTTTTAGTCCCAAAAAAGTTGGGATAGGCTAGAGATGAAACCAAAGAGAACGAATGGTAAGAGAAACACAAAAAGGGCTCAAAAACAAAAGGAAGAGATTAGAGCAAAAGAGATAGGAGAAAAAGTCATGGTTCTGGCACGTTGATTGCTAGCCTCCAAACGCTCATATCCACCGCTAAATCCTTGGAGATATTCCAATCTTTAAGATTTCTCTTAACCGACTCTTCTCAAATGAGTTTAGGCCGACCTCTACCTCTTTTTACATCATCGACCTGCTGTAGAACTCCCCTACGCACCGGTGCATCGGGAGGCCTATGTTAAACATGTCCGAACCACCTCAGCCGATGTTGAACCAATTTCTCCTCAATTGCAGCCACCCCGACCCTATCTCAAATATCCTCA
Organism: Striga hermonthica; assembly: GCA_902706635.1. Classification (NCBI taxonomy): domain Eukaryota; kingdom Viridiplantae; phylum Streptophyta; class Magnoliopsida; order Lamiales; family Orobanchaceae; genus Striga; species Striga hermonthica. The sequence continues at coordinate 3,388,969 of CACSLK010020742.1, read as the reverse complement.
TTGCGCATCTTGTGTGCCCGCAAAACCAACACAACATACGTATCTATGCTACACTTTGTTGTTGGACATGTTGCCTTTTTGTAGGCCAACATTCAGCACCTTATAGCATCGCTGGACGAATCACCGTCCTATAGAACTTACATTTTAGTCTTTGTGGCACCCTCTTATCACAGAGAATGCCCGAAGCTTAACGCTATTTCAACCAACCAGCTGCAATTCTATGTCTAACATCTTCATCAATGCCGTCATCCTTTTGTAGAATCGATCCTAAATACCGGAAAGTCTTCTTCTTGGCCACCACTTGCCCGTCAAGGCTAACGTCACCATCATGTGTAGCCATGCTCAAAGCGCACGTCATGTACTCGGTCTTCGTCCTATCAAGTCTGAAGCCTTTCGACTCTAACTTGTCCTTCCACAACTCTAATTTCCTATTTACCCCTGCCCTACTCTCGTCAACTAACATCAGATCATCATCAAAGAGCATACACCAAGGGATATCACCTTATATGTCCCTTGTGGCCTCATCCATCACCAAGGCAAATAAATAAGGGCTCAACGTTGACCCTTGGTGTAGTCCCATTTTAATTGGGAAGTCGCTGATATCGCCTCCACATGTTCGGACACACGTCATTGCATCATTGTACATATTCTTGATGAGGGTAATGTACTTAGATGGGACTTTGCCTTTTTTTTGTGTCAAAATAAAGACACGAAAAAAAAAAAATTAAAGTGTAAAAAAATTTATGCCCAACGTTTATACATTATGCAAGAATTATTCTGAGGAGGCGTTTCTTTTCACCTCAGTGCTATCAAGTCTAATTTAAGATCTCTTTCATAACTTTATTTATTAGGGAAAATTACACTCTGTCTACCGAACTATTCGCGTTTTTACACTTTGCTTACACAACTTTTTCCGGTGACACTTTTCCCCTTAAACTTCAAATAATCTTGCACTTAGCGACTTCCAGCACCGGAGATTTAAAATCTAAGGCAAAGTGTAAAAACGCGAATAGTTCGGTAGGCAATGTGTACGCGTGAAGACTGATTTGAGGTCTCCTAAGGTGTAAAGGACGATTTTGCCCTTAATTTTGCGTCTTCGATGGTCAGAAGTGGTTAAGTGCAAAAATTTTTGAAGTTCAAAGGGTTAAGTGTCACCGGAAAAAGTTGAGTGGAAAAAGTGTAAAAACGTGAATAGTTCGATAGACAAAGTGTAATTTTCCCTATTTATTAATAGGCACTAACTATTTTGGATACTAAAAATCAAAGACTCTCAAAGATGTTGAATTTTATCCCAAAATGGTTGAACATTTGCAAAAGAGAGAATTAATTTCCTAGCATTATTACTGTAATCACATTTTTTTTCAAAATATATGTACTGTTGGATCCTTAATCCAACATTGGGCTAATATGTGAAATAATTATAGTATTGTGGTTGTCAAATAAAGAAGCTCAAATAAAAGTGATCAATTAAGGATTAAAGTTATTGGGCTTTAAAGTATCAATAGGGTGTGGGCCTTTAATGTGTAGAAACTAATGGGTCTTCTATTTTAATGATGGGCTAAAATAGAGATGCCCAATGTAACTTAATGTACATAAGGGTTGTGGTCCCTAGGTCATACGATATCGACAGATTATCTCTTCTGCATCCCTTCGACAGAGAGGTTACGGAGAAAAGCTAAAGGGTTCTCTGAAAGGTACATCGTATAGACCTAGAAGGCCAAATCCACCAATCAATCACCTATGGATTCAGGTACGCTTCCGCTATTCATCAGTTTTGATTCTCAATTATTCGATATGAAAGCTCCTGGATTAAAGCGATGTATTTCGCCTAAAGTTAGTTACAACAAGTGGTATCAGAGCCTCTTCATATTGAATTTTGGGGAATCAATTTATTTTGATTCGCATGTGTATATTCTTTTCGGATATTATTCAGATATGAGGGTTGGTTGAATTATTTGGATTCAGATCATACGTGAAATATGTATTTTTGCGAGATTGATTGTTGTTAAGATTCGGGAACCTTCAGTGCGTATATGGATTCAGTTACATTCATTTGTGTGAATTATATATTTGAAATCAATGGATGATTTTTTTTTTTATTAAAGCATGGACTTGAGTGGATTATGGATTCAGATCAAGTTTGATTTAGTTTCTATTAGTTGCGTGTGTTATTCGAAATTGATAAATAATTGGGACAATCCATTTAATTAATCTGAGTATAGAAGTCAGACCCTGCTCTCGGATTATTTGATTGACAGTTGTGTGTAACTGGATTTAGTTTTCGGTGTGATAAAGGTTAAACCTTTAAGTCTATTTTCGGTCTTAGAATTTTAAATTTTGGATTCGAATATTGGTATAAAGTTTTATATATTTTGATATAGATTAATTGAAGCAACATGTCGCCAAAGCGACCTCTTTTGTGGAAGTTAATTTGTTTTGAAATATAAAAGGATAAGGGTGCATGCAATTTGAGTGATTATTAACCGGCCCAAAGGAAGGGGAGTACTCATTAGAATTACTTGTGCTATTGCGGTAATAAACGTGTGATGATTATTTGGTTATACATGTGAACAATAAGTCGGCCCAAAGGAAGATTTATTGTTTGATATGTTCTTATTGTCAATGTTTGATTACTGCATCAAGATGTCAATTACAAGTTAATATTTTGTCCAAAGATAAAATATTAATGGAGTTACGATATCTTGAGATGGGGTTACCTTTATTTGAATTTATAATTTTAATTCTAAGTATTTTTCGTGAGCATGATAAGTTTATTTTTCTTTGGATTCAGCTATGTCTACTTCTGCTAATATCCCTGCCATCATCAATTCCATTCCTATGCTAAATGGCTCAAACTTTAAGGCATGGCAAGAGAATCTTTTAATAGTTCTCGGTGTCATGGATCTCGACCTTGCGATAAGGACTGATTCCCCACCTCCTCTTACGGATAACAGTACTTCGGATGAAAAGAGGGACTTTGAAAGGTGGGAGAAATCGAATCGCATGTGTATGATGATCATAAAGAAAGCCATTCCGGAAGCATTCAGGGGCACTATGTCTGAAAATATCGTTACTGCTAAAGAATTCCTTGCAGATATTGAGAAAAGGTTTGTCAAGAACGAAAAGGCTGAAATTGGTACGCTTTTGGCAAATCTTATCTCAATGAGGTATGGTGGTAAAGGTAATATTAGAGAATACATTATGGAGATGTCTCATACTGCTTCAAAATTAAGAGCACTTAAGCTTGAACTCTCTGAGGGATTGCTAGTGCATTTGGTTTTGTTATCTCTTCCGGGACAATTTAACCAGTTTAAGGTGAGCTATAACTGTCAGAAAGAGACTTGGTCTCTGAATGAGCTCATCTCATACTGTGTCCAAGAAGAGGAAAGGTTGAAGCAAGATAAGACAGAAAGCTCTAATATTGCCTATACTTCCAAAAATAAGGGCAAGGGAATAAAGAGGAATAAGGATAAGGAAGCTGCACATACAGTCCCACAAAAGAAACAACAATCGACACCTAGTGTGTCTAATGATGTCAATTCTGACACCACTTCAGGTTGTTTCTTTTGTAAGGCTGAAGGGCATACAAAGAAGCAGTGTGCCAACTACCACGCTTGGCGTGCTAAGAAAGGTATGCTGTTTAATTTGGTTTGTTCTGAGGTTAATTTAACTTCGGTTCCTGGACACACGTGGTGGATAGATTCTGGTGCCACAACTCACATCAGTGTGTCCATGCAGGGTTACCTCCATTGCCGAAAACCAAGTGATGGTGAAAGATACATCTATGTGGGTGACGACAAGACAGTTGAAGTTGAAGCAATTTGAAAATTTAGATTATTGTTAAAGACTGGATATTATTTGGATCTTGATGAGACATTTGTTGTTCCGTCTTTTAGACGAAATTTGATTTCTATTTCTGTTTTGGACAAATTCGGTTATTCTTGTTCATTTGGAAGTGGAAAATTCAGTTTGTTTCATGATTCAAAATTGGTTGGTTCTGGTTCTTTATCAGGTTATGATAATCTTTATTTACTAGATACTATTGTTTCATTCAATGAATCTCTGCATTTAAATACACGTGGTGTGAAAAGAAAATTAACCGATGAGAATTCAGCTACGTTGTGGCACAAGAGATTAGGTCATATCTCCAAACGGAGAATAGAGAGACTTGTGTCCGACGATATTGTCGACCCCTTAGACTTTACAGATTTTGTCATTTGTGTCAACTGTATTAAGAGAAAACAAACAAATAAAAGGAGATTTGAAGCCAATAAGACTTCAGACGTCTTAGAACTTATACATACGGACATATGTGGGCCATTTCCTACAGTTGCTTGGAATGGTCAACAATATTTTATAACGTTCATAGGCGATTATTCAAGATATGGCTTCATATATCTCATTCATGAAAAATCACAGTCATTGGACGTGTTCAAATCCTATAAGGCTGAAGTTGAGAATCAACTCAACAAAAGGATTAAAACTGTTAGATCTGATCGTGGTGGTGAATACTACGGTAGATATGATGGTTCGGGTGAACAACGTCCAGGACCGTTTGCTAAATTCCTAGAGGAATGCGGTATCGTCCCACAGTACACTATGCCGGGTTCGCCCACTATGAATGGTGTTGCTGAAAGACGAAACAAAACGCTTAAGGATATGGTAAGAAGTATGATTAGTCACTCTACCTTGCCACAATCTCTATGGGGTGAAGCACTAAAGACTGCAGCATATATCCTTAATAGATTTCCAACTAAAGCAACTAATAAGACCCCTTATGAACTTTGGACAGGCAAAAAGCCCAGTCTAAAGCATTTGCACGTTTGGGGGTGTCCAGCTGAGGCTAGGCCATATAGGCCTAATGAAAAGAAACTGGATGCAAGGACTATTAGTTGTTATTTTGTTGGATATTCTGAACGATCAAGAGGGTATAAGTTTTATGATCCCACAAATAAGTCTATTTTTGAGTCTGGAAATGCTCGGTTCTTTGAGGATGTTGAGTTTGCGGGGGGAGATGATGTTAGAGACATTGTCTTTGAAGAGGAATATGTTGATATTCCCATAGGTGTTGTTAGCATTGATCAGGACTCTGCTCCTATCACTGTTGAGGACACAAATCAGGACAATGTCATAGAACCTCCTGTTGAACAAATTCTACAACCTCAAGAACCTGTGCCATTAAGAAGATCCACGAGAGAAAGAAGAAATGCAATACCAGATGATTATATTGTATTTCTCCAAGAAAATGAGGTTGACATTGGAATGATGGAAGATGATCCTATCAACTTTCATCACGCCATGGAAAGTTCAAATTCTCAAAAGTGAATAGATGCCATGAATGAGGAGATAAAGTCTATGAGTGACAATGACGTTTGGGAACTCGTCCCGTTGCCAGAAGGTATGAAACCCATTGGTTGCAAATGGATATTTAAAACCAAGAGGGATTCAAGAGGCAATGTGGAAAGATTCAAAGCTCGTCTTGTTGCAAAAGGCTTTACACAGAAAAAAGGCATTGACTATAAAGAGACTTTCTCTCCAGTTTCTTCGAAAGACTCTTTTAGGATTATAATGGCACTAGTGGCGCATTTTGATCTTGAGTTACATCAGATGGATGTAAAGACAACGTTTCTCAATGGCGACATTGATGAGACTATTTATATGGTGCAGCCAGAAAACTTTGAGTCCAAAGACTCAGAGAATATGGTTTGCAAACTTAAGAAATCCATCTATGGGCTCAAGCAGGCATCTAGACAATGGTATTTCAAGTTTCATCAAGTGATCATCTCGTTCGGTTTTGAGATGAACTTGGTTGATGATTGTATATACCATAAGTTCTGTGGGAGTAAGTATATATTTCTGGTTTTGTATGTCGATGACATCTTGCTTGCCAGCAACGATATGGGCTTACTGCACGACACCAAGAAATTTCTAGCTAAGTATTTTGAGATGAAAGATCTTGGTGTCGCCTCTTTGGTGTTAGGGATAGAAATACACCGAGATCGCTCTCGGGGTACATTGGGCTTATCACAAAAGGGCTATATCGAAAAGGTTCTCAAAAGGTATGGCATGCAAGACTGCAAACCAGGAGATACCCCTGTTGCTAAAGGAGACAAGTTTAGTCTCAAACAGTGCCCTAAGAATGATTTTGAGGAAAAGGAAATACAGAAGATTCCTTATGCTTCGGCAGTAGGAAGTCTAATGTATGCCCAAGTGTGTACGCGTCCGGATATTGCGTACATTGTGGGTGTGCTTGGCAGATATTTGAGTAAGCCGGGGTTAGACCATTGGAAAGCAGCCAAAAGGGTCTTGAGGTACTTACAGAAAACAAAGGATTACATGCTCATATATCGGAGGTCGGATCAGCTTGAGATCGTAGGATATACCGACTCTGATTTTGCTGGATGCCAAGATACTATGAAATCTACTTCAGGCTATATTTTTCTGCTCGCCGGAGGAGCTATGTCTTGGAAGAGTGCTAAACAGTCCATTATAGCCTCTTCCACCATGGCTGCAGAATTTATAGCATGTTATGAGGCTTCCAACCATGGAGTATGGCTTCAAAATTTTGTCACGGGGCTGCGCATAGTGGATGGCATTGAAAGACCACTAAAGTTATTTTGTGACAATAAATCGGCTGTGTTGTACTCCAATAACAATAGGAGCTCTTCGAAGTCAAAACATATTGACATCAAGTTCCTAGTTGTTAAAGAACGAGTTCAAAGTGGACAATTGTCTATTGAACATATCGGAACAAACTCCATGATTGCGGATCCGCTTACTAAGGGGTTGCCACCCAAAACGTTTCATGAGCTTACTGCTCGTATGGGTGTAATGCCTTTGATAGATATTCAGTTTTAGTGGGAGTTTGTAATGTTCTTTGATATAGACATTTTATGTTACTTCAGTGGATATTTTGAGGTTATTTCTGCAGAATTTAAGTTTCAGTTATTTCACACTTTGATTATGGAATATGGTTGATCTCACTTAAGTTTAAGGTGGACCAAGTTGGAACAGACATGTGATGATCACATTTCATGTAGTTTCCATGCTACACATCCACATCATAATTCATGTCATTCATTTGTATTGACATTATGACCATTGATGGTTGAGTTGCGATAAATGTAACAAATGCCGCTTTGATCCTATGTTGATATGATTGATGGACCGGATTGGTTAATGATACTTTTGGTTATGACAACAAATTTGAGCTCATAAGGTTATTTAGCAATACATAATTATAAAGTTACACATATAGCCCAAGTGGGAGATTGTTGGATCCTTAATCCAACATTGGGCTAATATGTGAAATAATTATAGTATTGTGGTTGTCAAATAAAGAAGCTCAAATAAAAGTGATCAATTAAGGATTAAAGTTATTGGGCTTTAAAGTATCAATAGGGTGTGGGCCTTTAATGTGTAGAAACTAATGGGTCTTCTATTTTAATGATGGGCTAAAATAGAGATGCCCAATGTAACTTAATGTACATAAGGGTTGTGGTCCCTAGGTCATACGATATCGACAGATTATCTCTTCTGCATCCCATCGACAGAGAGGTTACGGAGAAAAGCTAAAGGGTTCTCTGAAAGGTACATCGTATAGACCTAGAAGGCCAAATCCACCAATCAATCACCTATGGATTCAGGTACGCTTCCGCTATTCAGTTTTGATTCTCAATTATTCGATATGAAAGCTCCTGGATTAAAGCGATGTATTTCGCCTAAAGTTAGTTACAACATGTACCTCATTTAAGACATTTTGAAAAAAAGAGTGTTCTTGTCGTAATCTCCATTTTTCAAAGTGCACATGCGTTGTGAGTTGAAAATAAAACATTGAAAGATAATTATAAATTTAACCCAGTTAAATCTTTTGTTTTAGATATTTGGTGAGTAAAATTTTATTTATCTTTTTTTATTCCAAAAATTTGGTTTGCTAAAATCACCAAATATGAGTTTTTGTTGAAGAGGTGATTGAATAATTTTTATAAATTGTAGTGTTTTTAGATATATTTTCAGCACTGAAACGTATATTTTTACCTCGAGTGCGCAAAACGATGTAAGAACGTGGATAAACAACGTAAATAGCGGAAGCAATAAACCGAAGATGTAAAAACTCTTCAGGGAAGCGTCCCACTTCCCCTCAGAGCTCTTTCATTGATATACCGTTCACACTTGTATAGTTTGGACTTACACGACTCGAACTCCCTTCTAGTCTAGCCACAACTACACACGATCCTATCAATTACTTCTCCGGCCACGTCCCGTGGACTTTACACACTCGAATCCCTCGAGCAAAACCCAGTACTTAATCCCTAAGCACTAAAATAAAGTGTTTGTAAAAGAAAAGAAACAAAACGAGTTCAGTTCTTCAACAATGTAAGAACGATGAAAAACTGGACCGAATAAAATAAAAATAATAGAAACTCTCAAACACTCAATTGAAGCTGATGAATGATGAACTCGATTTGCAGCACCTCTCTCTTCTTCAATTGATTGCTTGAGTAGGCTTATATACAACCTTCTTAAGGTAAGGAGTCTTCACAGTTCTTCCTTTACCTTTTAGGAGTCAATTTCCTTCTCAATTGATTCCTTTCTGATTTGGACGAAATACTCTATGTAAGGTAAGTTTCCTTGATGTAGAAATCGCGTATGTGATTTGGAGATCTTCAGAATTGAGCTTCCAATGGAATCTTGCGTTTTCAGAATCTGGTAAGAACATGACTTTCCAAAATTAGCCGATCTTCCAAATCTTCAAAGATCTTGTGGTGAATCTTTCCAAGTCCTCCTTAGATCTTCTCATGAACGTCCAAAACTCTTCTTGTATGGAAAGCTCATCCTTTCATAGTCCTTGCCACCTATTCCTTGTCCTACAAGCAAAAGAGAACTAATTATGGCATGTGGCATACATGGTAAGTAAATATATATGATATATATTATGTAATCCTTCTCCTAAAGGATTAGGATTCCATAATACATACTACAATAAATATATACCATATATTATTAATAATAAATATTAGGAACTTAATTAATTCATAAGTAAATAAATAGAAAAACTTCCCTTTAATTTATTTTGCTTGCTTAACAAGAAATCTTCTAGAAAACACTTAGGTTTGTCGGACATGATGCCAAACCAATGTTCTAACAATCTCCCCCTTTGGCATTCAGTTCGAAAACCGTGTTTCTTGAAGATAACCTATAAGATAAGCTCAAAACAGCAAAGCAATTATCTATGTTCGAACATGAGGAAGTAAACTACTCAACCACCTGCAATGTAAGAACATCAGAATAGTTCCTATCAAAACAACTATGAGGACTATGATCAGAGCAATCAAAACACGTCAAGATATCAGAACCTAAGTCAAATAGAGTGACCAATGCATCTCCCCCTGTCAGAATAGACAAAACAATCAAACAACAAAACATACATGTTCTTACATCCTGTAGAAACATGTCAAAAACAGAAACCACAAGTACTCAGAAGCAAACAATTAGAACATAATTCCGAACATCTTCAGAAACATCCTATTTCTCCCCCTTTTTAGACTGAAATGCCAAAGACAAATCTCCCCCTGAGTAAGAACATCAAATGAGAAAAATAAAGATGACCGAAGACAAAAGACGTTGCTTGAACTGATCTCTAATCGCTGATATGCTGTCCATCTCTTCTCCAGGCATTTGCCATCAATCAAAGTGTTTCAGAAGCACATTAGAAAATGATGTAGGAACACAAATCTTTAAACGAATAATTCATGGAGAAAGACAAATGAAAATGGGGTTCTCAGGTTCCAAAAATGAAGATATATAGTGAGGGCAGAATGAATGAAAAATGTCAGGATGTAATGGGTAAGGTTTAAAAATCAAGGGAAAGGATGGATACTATGCAGTAAGAACGTTCCCATCAAAACTGAACACACAAACCCATTAACACACTAACACATGTGTCCAACTAATTCAAAATTAGGAAGACTAAGATTTCATCATCCAAAAATAAATTCCCTCACAAATTTTTAATGCCCAAGTGATTCAATCAAAGAAGGAAATCTTATGCAATCTATGCCTAGTATGAAAAATAAAATAAAATCGCACACAAGATACACTAGATTCATAAAATCTTTTCCTACTCAACTTAAACAAAATTGACGAGGACTATCAGAGATCAACTTTGTGATACTAACTTCCCGAGGAACACACAATAAGCGGATATATGTATATACACAAAGTAGTGTGAACCACAACTTCATTTTTGCAAGAACACATGTCATATTATTCATAGTGCGTTTTACTTAGTAACAATCACTGCAATAGTGAAAGTCAACCCCACTACTTTGCACCACGATTTTAAGCAAGGATCCTACGTTTTTTTTTTTTTTTTTTGGCACTACGGTTTTTATGAAGGTGACCACCTTATAACTCCGCATAAAAACATCACACAATAATATGCAATGTGTGTCACTCGCTTACGCCCTTTCTCAACATTTTCTGTCCCATACGCTCTTTTCACAGTCGATCCCGCATTGGGAAACGAACCATGTGCTAGCTATCGCTCTAGATCATTTATGAGAAGGCAGCTCTTTTTGACAAAAAAATAAAAAAATACTGAAAATAAGTTTGTTCCTCAGTATAGTAAGAACACGCAGCCAGTCTATGACAGTCAATATCGCTCAAGTTTTCAGAAGAATCAGAACTTCAATTAAGAATCTAGTGGTGAAGAGAATGCAAAATGCAATAGCATGCCTAATGCAATATACCCTATATGCTTACAAGCAATGCGATAGATATATATACTAATAATATACAAAAAAATACAATATAATATAATGCATGCAAGCAATCAGAGAGTGCATATCCCTAAGGATTTCCTTAGAGAAATAAATCTTTGAGCATCAAGGTTATGTGCTGGAACATATTTATGAACAATTAAACCATCATCAACCAAATTTCTAGCAAAGTGGCAACGCATGCTAGTACGCTTAAGGGAATGTTGAACAGAATATTTGGAAACATTAGCTGCACAATCAGTTCCAAATTTAAGAAAGATGTGCTTCATCCACACCTTTTCTGAACAACAAGTTTCAGCCACAAGGTTCTGATCGCTGTAAGAACATCCGTCAGACGTACTCCATTGATCAACGTCATTCACAACCCTATCAGTATCACAATCTCTAACAATACCAGAATTCATATCACATGAGTCAAAAGTCATATAATCAATCAAATAGCAATTATCATGCGATCTAGACCCTGTAAGAACACAGTTATTATTCCTATCTGAAACGGAACATTAATTCAAGGTGAAACTCACATAAAAGCCTTGATCACATAATTGACTCACACTCAGCAAATTGACATTCAGGTTCTCAACTAACAAAACATTATCAAGTCTAGGAAGACCAGGCATGTTCAAACATCCAATTCCTACTACCTTATTACTAACACCATTACCAAAAGTGACAGAACCAAAACCATTAGACACGGGTACAACATCAATCAAATTCGATTTAACACTCGTCATGTGCCTAGAACATCCACTATCAAAATACCAATCACAATTAGAAGCGGATTTTGAAGCAAACAGAGATGAAAGACAAGTATGATTCTTTTTGGGAACCCAAATTTTCTGTTGCTTATGGTTCTTTACATCAACCTTCAGTTTTGGTGTCTTCATTGGAACACCAGCGGGATTCCAGTCATTTATTCTTCCTGCATGCAAATCATTAAGCATCCTATAGCATCTAGGGCGAATATGACCAAGAACACCACAATAATGACAAGTAGGAATGAAATTTTTCACAAAATGTTTACGGTGTTCTTTCACAGAAATCTGATCAACCTTACCATCAGAGTTGGAACCTTCTTTCATAAAAGTTAGAGAGGACTTACTCAGAGTCGTGCTTGGTTCACCCACTTTACCTTTCAGTTTTTGATTGGAGGAGTTCTTACTCTGGTCTGAACACGCCATCTGGTGACTCAATCTTTTAACTTCAGCGAATGAGGACTTTGGCTTGTTGATCATTTTGACAATCTCCTCACTTTTGCTGAGCTTTTGTTCCAAGGTTGAACAATGGCTTCGAAGAGTCACATGTTCTTCCATCACACGACCGAGTTCCCCTTTAAGAATAGCAATCTCAGTTTCTCTTTCACCTACACGACTCTGCACAGCAAACAACTCATTACGCAAGGATTCAATGGTAAAATTTTGTTCATCACTTGCTTGTTTGCTAAGTTTGTCTCCATGTTCCACTAATGCGAGCTTGGCAAGGCAACTGTTGAAATCCATGTCTTGCTTCTTGATGTGAAGGTCGGATTTGATGAGCTTTTCATTTAGATCAACGGTCATCACTCTCATCTTCTGGTGTTCATCCTTGAGATACGTAATCTCTTTTTCACGTTCAGCAGACCGATGTTCCAACTGCTTCATCTTTACTTTCTGGGTTTGATACTTCTTAATGATTTTGGCAGCTTTGAGACACTTCTCTATGGCATATTTGTGGAGTTCTAGGTTCTCCTCAGCAGGATCAGAGAACTCCTAAGGTTCAGCGTCGCTTAGGTTCTTTGCGTAAGAACCTGCATCAGATTCAACATCAGTAAGATGCACTAAGGATGTAAAGCAGTTATATTCACTAAGAAGACATTTAACAAAGTTATTGGAATAATGAGAATTTTCAGTCTTCTCAGATTTTTCATCCTCCACATCACTGCAGTCGGACCACGTTGCCTTATAGACATTGTTCTTTCTCTTGAAGTTTGGACATTCCTTCTGAAAGTGACCAAACCCTTTGCATTCCCGACACTGATCTTTTTCAACTCCTTGGTCGATGTTCTGAACCTTGTACTGTTGTACGCTGGAACCTCGCTCACCAAGTTGCTGAAACGTGTTCTTACCACGTTCAGAGGGCTTGTTTCCTTGAAACCTTATATTCTGTAATTTCTTCAGCTTTGAGGCATTTTTAGTAAGAAAGGTAAGGGCCTTCATGATCTCATCAGCATCAAAGGATTCTTCATCTGATTCTTCATCTTCAGCAACTGCAGTACGAACCTTGGCTTTCAACGCTAAGCCTTTCCCTTTGCTTATTCTCATCGAGTCAAAACCATGGTTGATTTCAAAGGTACGCAATTCACCGAGAAGGTCATCAATGCCCAGCTTTTGAATTTTCTGGAAACTCTCCAAAGTTGTGATCTTAATTCCAAATCTATCTGGTAGAGTTCTCATTAACTTCTGCACTTGTCTTGCTTCTGGAACCGGTTCACCAAGCATTGCACTTTGGTTTACTAGATCGCAGAAACGGGCATAGTACATGTCAATAGTTTCATCATCCCTCATGCGAATCTCATCAAGCTCAGTAGAAACTCTTTGGAGCTTTGAGGTTTTCACCGCGTTTGTACCTTCAAATTGTCTTTCCAAGATCCTTCAAGCTTCTTGAGCGGTAGTGCACTGAATTATTATCTTGTGCCGGGTGGGATCTACAGCAGACATGATAGCATATAAAGCTCGAAAATTAGCCTCTTCTGCTTGTTTTTCATCATCGGTCCAGATACTCCTTGGTTTTTCAACCAGTACTTTGGTAGTTGACGATTTCCTATCCGAGGACTCACCACCCTTAGTTTCAGCAGGAACTTTTTCCATGAGAGGTAACGTCCAACCAGATTCAACGGTCTGCCACGTGCCTTTACCAAGAGATCGAAGAAAGATCACCATCATGGATTTCCAGTATGCATAGTTAGAACCATCAAGAAACGAAGGGCGCGAAATGGACATCCAATTGTGACTCATTGTGGCCAACACACAGTCCCAAAGATCTTTATCTCGTAGTTAGAACAGGAACACTGCTCTGGTGCCAATTGAAACGTATATTTTTACCTCGAGTGCGCAAAACGATGTAAGAACGTGGATAAACAACATAAATAGCGGAAGCAATAAACCGAAGATGTAAAAACTCTTCAGGAAAGCGTCCCACTTCTTCTCAGAGCTCTTTCATTGATAAACAGTTCACACTTGTATAGTTTGGACTTACACGACTCGAACTCCCTTATAGTCTAGCCACAACTACACACGATCCTATCAATTACTTCTCCGGCCACGTCCCGTGGACTTTACACACTCGAATCCCTCGAGCAAAACCCAGTACTTAATCCCTAAGCACTAAAATAAAGTGTTTGTAAAAGAAAAGAAACAAATCGAGTTCAGTTCTTCAGCAATGTAAGAACGCTGAAAAACTGGACCGAATAAAATAAAAATAATAGAAACTCTCAAACACTCAATTGAAGCTGATGAATGATGAACTCGATTTGCAGCACCTCTCTCTTCTTCAATTGATTGCTTGAGTAGGCTTATATACAACCTTTTTAAGGTAAGGAGTCTTCACAGTTCTTCCTTTACCTTTTAGGAGTCAATTTCCTTCTCAATTGATTCCTTTCTGATTTGGACGAAATCCTCCATGTAAGGTAAGTTTCCTTGATGTAGAAATCGTGTATGTGATTTGGAGATCTTCAGAATTGAGCTTCCAATGAAATCTTGCATTTTCAGAATCTGGTAAGAACATGACTTTCTAAAATTAGCCGATCTTCCAAATCTTCAAAGATCTTGTGGTGAATCTTTCCAAATCCTCCTTAGATCTTCTCATGAACGTCCAGAACTCTTCTTGTATGGAAAGCTCATCCTTTCATAGTCCTTGCCACCTATTCCTTGTCCTACAAGCAAAAGAGAACTAATTATGGCATGTGGCATACATGGTAAGTAAATATATAGGATATATATTATGTAATCCTTCTCCTAAAGGATTACGATTCCGTAATACATACTACAATAAATATATACCATATATTATTAATAATAAATATTAGGAACTTAATTAAATCATAAGTAAATAAATAGAAAAACTTCACTTTAATTTATTTTGCTTGCTTAACAAGAAATCTTCTAGAAAACACTTAGGTTTGTCGGACATGATGCCAAACCAATGTTCTAACAAGCACTAATATATTTAGCATTTGTTATACGTAAATATTTATACCAAATTTATAAAAATTTAATTTTAGCAGCATTTGTTTATTCCAAATCATATTTAATATATGGCAAAATTGCATATAAAAGCACCACCTTTTATGTTTTTGCAATTTAATCACCA
>CACSLK010020742.1:3304576-3316783 GCA_902706635.1 Striga hermonthica | reverse complement strand
CTTATTCTTGTTCACCATATAATACTTAACTTTTATTTTATTATAAACTTTGTTGTCATGTCATCTCATTATTATGTATAAAAGTTATAGAGGTTGTACGTTTTTTTTTTTATGTAATGAAAAGTATTTAATGCACGTTGGTGTTATTTACTTATGCAATCAATTTAAAATATGTAAATAAAATTAAAATTAATTAGTGTATAAATATTTTACAAAATATGCACAAATATTTTTTAGAATTTAATTTTATTCAAATTAAACAACTTTAATATAAAAAATATCAAAAACTCAATCCTTCTATAATCAAGATATTTTTATAATTTGCACTATAAAGATTTATAGCTTATTCAACATACTCTGTAAGAAAATATATTTTACCAAAGTTTTATTATAAAAAGAAATTAAAAAAAAAAAGATGAAAGACATAATTTGTGGACAATAATATACATATAATTTCTAAAGAATAGTTAATATATTTTAATTTAATTTTTGACTATTAATAAAACTATTTAATATATCTGGTCATTATTTTTTAAATAGTAAATTATAGTAATTCGAAGAATTTATATATATATATATATTGTTGTTACATGGGAATTAACAACAACCAAATCGGGGTGTATTTTAAGTAAATCTAAATATTTAGCAATGGAAAAGCCTGTATATTATTTCTGGGAATGTAATTTGTAACAGCGTGGTCTTCTTGTGTGTTTGGGAAATTCTCTATTTCCCTTTTATATTTACATACCATAATTATCTGTATAATAATCATTACATTTGAAAGGTCAAAGGCGGTCTTTGATGGCTCCTCTTGTTAGCTTGCCACTTGGATAAGCGTAATGATGAATTATGCTGAGTTGTCACCGCCTTACCATGCTGAGCTGGCATGTTATAGATATCGGCCCACCTAGTTATGACTGGTACGTCGTGGCTGACACGTAGTAACCGACATATGTTGACCGACACGTGTTGACCGACATGTGTTGACCGACATGTGTTGACCGACATGTGACATCGGTCAACTTAGTAAGGATGTCGGTTTCTACTGAATCTTTCATTGTGTAATCATCTTGAAGCCGGTGGAAGTGTCTCGTGCTTGTATGAACTCTAATCATCATCATATTGGTCTCGATCAACGGATTAGTGCCGCTTAACCCGGCTTACAGAAAATGATATCAACATATATATATACATATATCTACAACGAAATAAATTTTAAGAAAACATTATATTAACAAAGATTAATTGTCCAACTTAATAATAGTTAATTAAGATTCTTTATGGAATCAACTGATTTAAAATGCAAATTCAATATAAAACATACAATTAATAATTGTTAAGTAAGATTCTTTTAAAAATCAAACAGATTTGTAAATATAATTCAATCGTGATAGATAACTTGAGATATTCAATATGAACCCAAATATTATTATACCATAAATGTATGTTTGATTACGCTTGAATATTCAACACATTAAACTTTTGCAGAGTTAAATTGAGTCTTTATTCGTATTAAAATATTAATATGTTAAAATTGACTTTTTTTTTCTATAAATGCTATGAATATTAATTTCAGAGTCTATTTTGATGAATTTTCCAAATGTATTAGTACATTATTTAATAATTAGTTGATTAATTGATATAGCTTTATCTTTTTATGGCAGAATCCATAAAAAGATGAAACCAAATCTGTAATTGGGAAATAGGATAATTAATATGATTATGATTCCATTTGTGTTAATTTACTATTTTTAGGCAATAATTAATGAAATTGGAGGGAAAATATTTTTAATATTGAATTATGTTAATCCTTATTATATATAGATAGATGTCAAAGTTCAAAAGATCTATTATCAACATATGGACAAAACAAGTTTAAGAGGGAAAGGATTGAGGCCGTAAACAAGTTTACGGATTCATCGATTTCTCAATTGAACACACCAAGGAGTTCGAGTGCCTCCACTTGCTGTAGCTCGAGCAAAAATAAGATCATCATCCACAAAAATTGCATTTGTTGACTACAAATTTCTATACATACTCGCCGACTTGAATTCTCTTAAACACTAAATTTTTCCGTTTGTGGCGTACTCGTCAATCTGCGAAGTATCGAGGATTTTATCCAATCCACTGGGTGAGAGGAACCTTTAGGCACAAGAAAGACATAATCGTGACTATTTTAGTAATACAACTAATATTAATTGCAAATATGTATAGTGCATTATTGATGCATACTTTTCTCTGAGAGCTCTTGTCATGGTCTGGCAACCTCCTGGGATTGTCGACTGCAAATTAACGGCTATGTTTGGGTTGTGAATACTCTGCCTTAAATGTGTCCACCCAATTTCTCCGTGCTCTGCAGATGAGACTTTAGCCCTGGATTTATTTATTAACACATATGTAAATATTTAAAATGAAGTCGGATTAGTAGTTGAATTACTGAAGAAGCTAATTGCAAAGGCATGAGAATATAATGGCACCTGTACATATAAGCATCAATGGCGGCAGGTGAGTTATTGGAGTCGACAAGGCAGCCTTCGCTTACCCAGCAATCTCCACACGAATCCAATTCCCACCCTTCTAGTCTTCCTTGCTGTAGATTTTCATATGTGAAAGTTCATGTCATTTGTTATATTGATGTAGTAGTATGACTCCTTCAAATTCTTTACCTCAATGTAATTCTTGAATTCCTCGATAGCCTCCACGCCTTTGGCCTTGGCGAATCTAGGCTCCGACAAAATGTTCATCCTGAGCTCGGCCGATTCGAGTGGCTCTTCAAAATCCTTTATCAAGCTCCCGATCCCTTCGTCCGATCCTTCGAGTTTCATCCTCACCATCTCAATGATTATTTTAACCACCATGTATGCACCTTGAGTTTCCAATTCAAGCCAAAAAAAAAAAAAAAACACATTAGAATTATGTTGTAGTCCGACGACTACAACATACATTCCGAATTATATGTTTATCATCGGGAAAAACTGAAGATGTAGTCTTTTAAATAACACCTAGTTGAAAAATAGTTCCATGGTTACGTTGATTTTACAGAACACCATGTAACTACGAAAAAAACCTGACTTTTGGTCTTTCCACCGGCAGAAACCTATCAATTTGACTGGTTATGGAATTGGATTTTAGTCAACTGCCACGTGTACAAAAAAAATAAAAAATAATATACACGTCAGCAACCAGTCACAGAGATCGGTTTTTGCCGGTGGAGGACCAAAGGTCAGATTTTGTAACTTGCAGTTACAGGGATTAAATCTCTAATTTTTTCTTTATTGCTATAGTTTCATCTTTTTATCGCACTACATAATAAATAAAAGATAAAAAGTAAAACTCCGCATATATATACCATCATCTAGGAAGTGATTCTCCTTGAGAGCCCCGTGGCCCGATGTCTCCATCATGAGGTGCGTCTCCACGCCATCTCGATCGAGCTTCACCCCTTTGTCGATCACGTTTCGGTACCCAACCCGGTATAAGCAGTGTTTCCCGCCCATTTTGTTGATAAACCTCGTGAGGGCCATGCTCGTGCGGGCATCGGTTACCACAGTCGTGCTCGGGTGCTCCTTCAACACAATGGCCGACATTAGGGCGATGAGGCGGTCGCCGTTGATGGGGTTGCCGTCCCGATCGACGACTCCGCTCCGGTCAACGTCTGTGTCGAAGACAACACCGAGGTCGGCACAATTGTCGAGCACGGCCGATCGGGTCACGGACATGGCGGTCCGGTCCTCCGGATTGGGAATGTGGTTCGGGAACATGCCGTCCGGGTTTAGGTATAGCGACCCGAACGTGTCCGCCCCGAGCCTATCCAGTACGTCCCACGTGAAGAAGCCTCCCGACCCGTTTCCGGCGTTTACGATTATCTGCGATTCGGTTATTCCGAAATAGTCACCACAAGTGAAAATTTCGGTTAGTGTATATGTAACTTATAATGCAATTTTAAAAACTTTGACCGGTAGAGAACCTTAAATCCTTGAAGAGGGGACTCATAATGCAAAGGATGGTTAACTTTTTGCTTGATTATGTTTCTAAGATGCTCGGCATAGGCGCTCATGAAGGTAACTCTATTGGGCTCCACACTAAGAGCGGTCCACACTTTGGCCAAGCGGTTGGCGTATTTTTGGGCCGCTTTATCACAAACTTCCTCAACTTGTGTGGATGTGAGCCCACCTTCCCTCGTGAAGAATTTTAGGCCGTTGCGTGTGTAGGGCAAGTGAGATGCTGTCATCTGCACCCACCCACAACAAATCAAAACAAAGATAAAATGGTCACAGCCTGAATTTTGTTCTCATTATACAGAAATAAAACTATAGAAAAATATAGGAAAATTGTGACCTATATAAAATGTTTAATTATATATTCACGTTTTTAATTATTAGACACATATGTTTAATTTATACACATACTCTTTACCTAGTACAATACTCGTGTATTATATAGATGTTTGTTGAAAATTACCAAAATGTCCCAACGAGTAGCTTGCCTAATTGTTTTTCAACATGCTTTCTGTTGGGAAAGGCATAGTTTTTTTTTTTTTTTTTTGGATTTATTCTTATATTTTAAATTAATTAGAAAAGTTGTTTTAGAATTCACTTTTACAAAAAAATATATATTTTTATATATTTTAAAATGATACTTGTTACTTTTGTGACTTATAAATGTTATATTATAATAATTTTTTTAACTTTACCATGTGACTACTTTGAACATAAATATATTAACTAATAAGTAATTTATTTTTCTAACTAATATTAACAAATAATTTTATTATTATTATAAAGATAAATCTATATATATATAATTGCTGGCATATAGCATTTAATAAAACATTTAATAAAACCTCCATTTATTTTCCCGCTCATTTTTTAATTAATGTAGAACCGTTACATTTTACATTAATAAAGTGTAATAATAATTTGAATATAATTTATTCACTACTAACACTAATTGATTACAACTTTACATTAAATAGTATGTAGAAGTTACATACTTATAAAAAATTGTATTGCAATTTTTTTCTTTAAAATACTTTTTTCTAAAATGAAATATTTTTGTTCTTTTTAAGCGATTGTTATCTAATATTAATTAACTGGCATGAGTGTCATAATTAAACACCTTAAAACCACGTAAACAAATGCTATAACAATAATAAAAATAATTGTAATACTTTTCTAACTAATTAATTGTATGGACCCTTTAAATTACTAAATTATATTAGCCATTAAAATTTATGGCATCAATTTAAAGATTCATACGTAAGTTAAATAAATTATATTTACATTAAACATTTGCATGTAGTCAAAATTTAAAATGTAATACATTAATTATCTAATATAAAATTTTTATATATTGTATACATAAATATAATATACAAATTTTTATTTTTCTTTGTGCATGTGCACAGGATGAATACTAGTATAATTTAAAACTGATAAAAGCTACAAAAAGTTGTTAACTTTTAAAATACTTTTACAATTCAAGGGTTATAATTTAAAATGATATTAACATGCAATTAATACATTTAAAATGATCATAAGTAATCCACATATTTATGGATAGTTCGGACTTAATTAATTTTAGATTGGAAGTAAATTAAAATCTATCTAGACCAAATAATGAAGCATGAGATTTTACACATAAGATCTCGAAGGATCCGAGTCTGATACTTAGACCCAACATATTCAAGAATTTTATATAAGGGTATTTTTTTCGTTTGTAAAGTTGCAATTTATGGCCTATAACTTGTGGCATGTGATAAATATAGACCATATCATTTTTTTTTTTTCACAAATTAGGATAATTGGGCGTTAATGCGTGATATTGTCCTAATTTTCCAGCAAGAAATCGGCAAATTAGAACAGTAACTTGAAAAATCACTCTTTAAACGCCCAATTTTGAAGTTAGTGCTCTAATATGTCGGCAAAAATTTAATTTTGGTCCGCTAACTTGTCCATTGTTCACTTTTGGTCCGCTAACTTGTCCCTCATCAAAAATAGTCCATTATGTTACATTTTTCATCAGTTTTAGTACACTACTCCAGTTGGGGGGATTACAAGATGATGTGGACCGGGATTGGAACTACGTGGAGGGATAAGATGTTGACGTGGTAGGATAAAAAACTGATTTGGCATCTCGTAATCCCGGGCCACGGGATTAGTGTACTAAAACTGATGAAATGTGTAACATAATGGACCTTTTTTGATGAGGGACAAATTAGTATACCAAAAGTGGACAATGGACAAATTAGCGGACCAAAATTAGATTTTTGCCCTAATATGTCAAATAAAAAAGATAGTGTCATTAACAACCGTACCATAATCGAAGCATGGTACTGAAAAGGAGCTAATATTGTGCTCATGAAGCAAGCCGGCGTTGTAGCCAGCCCCATGTCGAAAACCACGCACCCGGCCCGCACGAGCCCCGCGAACACGGCCACACTCAGCACAGGTCCCGAGACTCTCGGGTCCCTCCCCACCGATACCCTAACCGACCCTCCCTCATACCCCACCGCCACCCACTCCCCGAAGCTCTCGGCTATGGCCTCCACGGCCGCCGCCGTCAGGTCCACCGCCCGCCCCCTCTCGCCGTCCACCGCCACCCCGCGCACGTCCGACCCGTTTTGCAGCCGCCGGATTTTGTCCATTTCCTCGTCAGCAGCAACAAACGCCACGCCATCGCGCCTTGCTGTCACTCGTTGTGAAGATTTAATTCTTGGTGTGGTTATAAGGGTGTATGGGAATAATGTGATGAGTGTTGGGTTTTTGAATGATAGATTGTTTCTTGTTGAGATGTTACTGTTGTTGCTACAAATGTGGTTTAGAGATGTAGCTGGAGTTAGAGCCATATGTATTGTGAAGAAAGAGTTCAATTGATATTGAAAATTGAGGGAAAGGGCTTTGGGAATATTAGATTTTTATTTGATAATATATGTGTTTTGATTTTTTGAGTGAAGGAGAACCTTACAATTGCAGGCTAATCCTGGGAGAGAAATATCTACTGACTAACAATGCAAGCTTCCAAAAAATTTGCATGCAGATATTTTTTTTTTATTTTTCTTATTTGTTTGTAATGAGATTTTAAATGCATCAAACTTACAGAATTTTGAGCCTATATATATATATATATATATATATATAATATTTGTCACCTTGCCAGTTGCCACATTTGAATAGGATACCTAAGGCATATTATATTATTTAAGCATGCAGTAGGCATGCTCGGATTTAAAAATTAAAATAATAATAATAATTAATAAATAAATAAATAAATAAATAAATAAATAAATAAATAAATAAATAAATAAGAAATATTACAAGTAGGAAAAAGAATAAGGAACAAAAAAAAAAAATTGTTAAACAAGTACTCTATATAAAGAAAAATGCAATATATTTTATCAAAAAATCACCTACATCACTCGATAACACCTATAATAAGCTCATTTTCAAGACTCGAGAGTTCATTTGGAAAATCTCGGCTAATTTTCAGCTGTGTCAACTAATTTTTTCTAACACCTCTCCAAACTATTCAAAATCACATTTATCAACAATCGCTACAAGTCTACAACAAGAAACGTCGTCTTATTCACCATTACTAAGAAAAAAAAAATGCATATATCATGTGGCCATAAGTTTGCATTATTTTCATTTACCTAAGGAAGTCTCGAAAGGCTCCGGCCATCCTCAAACCAGAATGCCTTTGCTACCTGGAAGATCACGCCACTCAATCTGAACCAGAACCTCCCCACACTCGGCATCTCTCAACTTCAAAATCATGTCCTGAATCATTTTGCCTTCACTCCACACTACACAGCTCTCCTCAGCCAAACAGTTCTCACGGCTCGGATGAACCTTTTCGACTTTAGTCCCGTCCGGGGAACTTTCCAATCCCATCCTCACGCATTCTACTAAAGGTTTTATGTCGATTTTGGCGTTTCCCATATTGTCGTCGTATGTGAACGTGTCCTTGTCATACACAAACTCGAAAAAGAAAACAAATAATAATTAATTTTTGGAAATATTTATAAACGTGGAAAAAAGTTTGGGTTGGATATGAGGAACTTACTATATTGATAGGGGCATTTAGGTCCTTCACATAAATGGTCAAATCTTCGTTCCAGACAGGGTTGCAGTTGTCCTGCACGACTTCTGTCTTCACCCTCTGCACCAATTTATGCAGTCATAATGTGTGTGTTTGTAAACTTGCATTTGAAAGAAGAGTTAATGCTATATTCAACCCATATCATAAAAAACATATATATATTGTTTCATCCCTCGCTTCATACTTTTCGTTATGTTCGATAAACATGCTTAAAAAAAGCAAACTGAGGCCCGACTTGAGCACAATCAAACAGTACTGGACAGTTCTGCGCATAAAACAAAGAAAAAGAACCCTTCAAGGGTTGTTGTGTAATAATTTTGAAACCCAATAGACAGTCAAAGTGTACGTGAGCTGAACTTCCTATAGACGAGCTTTTCATCAGCCACTCAAATATTGCCATCTAAAAAATTTAGCTAGGGCGATCGAGCTAGGAATTACGTGGCGAAATCTATGATATTGCTGAAGAACCCCATGAAAGAAGTGAATTTTAAGACAAACACTGAATTTGATCTCTATCGTTATTCTTTTTCGAGTTTGAAAGCTCAATTACGAAGACAAAGGAAATTGCAGAATGGCTATTACAGAACACTGCGACTCGGTTCTTGATATTAACAGCTTATCACTTGCTTAGTTCCATCTTGCAGATAACCCATAAGGTAAATGGGCAGTTTACAACTCACCGAGAAATTCCATAAACAAACTCGCCATTCCTTGTACATTTTCTAGCTAAAGAGGCATCCGCTACCATAGTTTAAGGCACCCAAATGAATCATAAAATTAGAAAATACTTGGTCATCATCACACAAACATCACACTATTATCTAGAAGAGTTAATTCAATTCTTTAATCAATAGTAGACTACTAGCACAAGGCAGAAAAAAAAAAAAGGTTTCAATGTAAAAACATCATCTTGGCCCCTGCAAACGGAGATTTCAAGTTGAAGCCTCTAATTCGAACCAGGAACAAACATCGATTACAGATTATGATAAAATTGAAAGGCAAAAACCTGAAAGCCATAGATGACTGAACCCTGAAAAGGGCTGTTTGAAACACGAAAATGGGCAATAAACAGATGGAAATCAGACAAAATCGACCGACCTGCGAACCGCATTCGACAACAACGTAGGGATCGCTAGTCATCGTGTCGCGAACGGCAAGATTGTTGCCTCTTAGGACGCGAATTTTCAGAAGACCCAAAGCATCCATTGAAGAAGAATTTCAATTTTTCTTGTTATTTTTTCTGGTTTCGCCTTCCCCACCCTAGAAAATAGACAATGGGGAATACCATTGCTATTGATTTTGTGTGTGCAGTGTGCGGCAAACGGATTCGGCGGTTCGTTGGTGTTTGAGTCAAAGTTATCATTAACTCGAACGAGTTCACATTAATGAGTCGAGTTTGTTAAATAAACGAGTTTTAAACAAGTTCACATTAATCGAGTTTGTTAACTAAATGAGTCTTAAACAAGGTTACATTAATGAGTCGAGTTTGAACCGAACTAAATGAAACATAGCATACGAAAAGTTCATTTCGTTTAATACCCTAATATTTTTCTGTACAAATGCATTTTCAGTTCAATATGGTAAGTTTTTTTTATTATTTTATCAATATGGTAACATTTTTATGAAAAAATAATAATAAAATATTTAACAAACTATATTTTGTTGTTTACACCAAACATCTTTTTATATTGGAAATGGACTTTTATAGTCAAAAGTCCATTACAAAAGTGCTTCCAAACATACACTAAAATTACTTCTTGCGGTACAAAAACATTGAAGTACTAAAATTGACAATTTAATATTATTTACTGATTTATGGAGTACATGTTGTTCTCCCAGCATTTATTCGTACAATCTATATATATGTATAATTGCTGAAAAATCATTAAATAAAACATAATAAATAAAACCTAATAAATTCTATATATGTGGCTATTTCTCCATCTTGGCAGCAATATAATCTAATAAAAGGAGCTTAATAACAAGTTGGATGTTGTGTTAAAAATATAAAAGTAGCTACTTTTAGTTTTTCGTTTTGGTGATAGCAAAAATAATTTTAATCTAGAGAATATTTTTTTCAGAAGCTCTAGTGTAAATTAATAACTAAAACATCTTTGATTTGCAAAACATGATTGAAAATGCTCTAGTAAAGTAATCAAATTAAAGGCTC
The DNA here is from genome assembly GCA_902706635.1 of Striga hermonthica. NCBI lineage: Eukaryota > Viridiplantae > Streptophyta > Magnoliopsida > Lamiales > Orobanchaceae > Striga > Striga hermonthica. Next base: position 3,306,513 of record CACSLK010020742.1, on the reverse strand, counting down.
GAGGAGCCCTAATTGCTTTGGAAATAATGTCCGTAAGACTACCAATAACAACAACCACTAAGAGACTTTGTGTGTTCAGGTGGAAAAAAAAAAACAAAAAAAAAGAAAAATGAGAAAAGAGAAGAGACCGGTGGTGTGTTTTAGGGGATAGGCAACCAAGTGGTTGAGTTAGTCTTATGATAAAGTAATTAATGGAATGGAGACACTTGTCTCCATCCCATTGGTTCATCTTTTTTTTAATAATTTTTAAACTAATATATTTTTTATATAATCAAATAAAAAATAAATAAATATACCAAAATTCATAATTTTTAATTCTCTACAAATAGAGATCAATTTCGCTATACTTCTTTTTTATTTTTAAATTGACATAAATATATAGTTTTTAAATTCGTATGTTTTTTATATAACTAGTGTACACCCCGTGCGATGCACGGGAACAATATTAAATTAACAATATTATAAATAAATCTCGAGTTTGAGACACTCAATGGCGGAAGTGGAAATTACTATTGATCCTATTTAAAAAGAGGAAGAAAAAAATAATAATTATAAATTAAAGAGGAGAATAAACAATACTTAATAATTATAAATTAAAGATTCGGGGTTAAACAATGTAAAATTATTTTGTATAATAGAATATAAAATATACATTATTTTGTATAAGAGAATATAAAATTTGTATGTTTAATATTAAGAACACCTAAAATATTATATTAGTATATGTAATAGTATTCAAAGTTTTCTATATTATTTTTGAAAGATGTGAAATCACCTACAACTTTTCTAAATAATTTTAGAAGAAAAACATATCTAAAAACATTTGAATTTAACATTGTGTTAAAAAAAATTTCTAGACTATTTTGTAAATAAAACATGTCTACATATATTTAAATTTAACATCAATTATGTGTATGTGTATATGTATATATATAGACGAATATGTAAAAAAATGTCTAAACAATTTGTTTCAAGTATCTAAAATATTATAAGTCTAATTTAATAAAATCATACCGAATTTATGGTGTTCCATCTAAAAATATTTGATTACACACAATTTGAAAATTATTAGTTTGGTACCAAAAATAATTACAAATATGTATTTTGATACCAAAAAACAGGAAAGAGAATAACAAATTCTACCCAATAAATTACCCTATCTACCCAATAAATACCAATAAATCAGTCGTTGACTACCCTATCTACCAAAAAAAAAGGAAAGACAATTGCTAAGTTTTAGGACACTGTTAATAAAAGACAATTGGCGGGTGATTATATATACATATATTAGCGGGTGATTATATATGCATATATTGTCGGGAAAAATTGGGGAGAATCCTTAAAAGGATATTCTTTTAATATATAGATAGATAAAATATAAATATAATAAAATAAAAATGAAATAAAAAAATATAATAATTAAATAAAATCAAATTAAGAAAAAAAAAATGTTGTGGTTGGATGTTGGTGTGGTTGCTGATAAACTTGCAAAATTGAGATGGTGTGGTTGGGATGATTATTGATGATGTGGAAGAGAGAGAAATTAATTAAATATTAGGGTGGTTGAATGGTTGGGTGTTTGGAACGGTTGCTGTTATTCGTAGTCTAAGGTTTTACATACACTGACTCACCATCACACAAAATGTACATAAATCGGAGTTCCTTGGTGGTAGGCTGTAAATGACTTGAGTCGAGCTCGAGCCCTTAATGAGTCGAGCCGAGCTCGTCAAATAAACGAGCTAAAAATTGAGCTCAAGCGTTAATGAGCCGATTTCGAACTTTAACGAGCCGAACTATAAATAATTATATAAAAATTCTTTTTTCGAGCCTTATCCAGCTGAGTCGAGCTCGACTCGTTAACCAAACGAGCTTTGAATGAGCTCGAGCTCGACTCGTTAAGGCCTCGAGCTCGAGTCGAGCCAGACTCGTTTAACTTA
>CACSLK010020742.1:3276856-3287686 GCA_902706635.1 Striga hermonthica | reverse complement strand
GCAATTTAATTTATGCAAAGATCCATGTTCTATGAATTGATAGAATTACATGCTTAGGGTTTATTCAATTCCGCCTAATAATTATGGATATACCCGTTAAATTTCTTACATTCGTGCCCAATCTTAGTCCTTAAAACAAATAAATATAGTCCCTATTATGTTTGGGTGCCCAATCTTAGTCCTTAAAACAAATAAACATTTTTTGGTTTTTAGGACTAAAATTGGGCACCAAAACATAATATGGACTACATTTTTTTTATTTTTAGGACTAAAATTGGGCACCCAAACATAATAGGGACTATATTTATTTGTTTTAAGGACTAAGATTGGACACGAAAACATAATAGGGACTACATTTTTTGTTTTAAGGACTAAAATTGGGCAACAAAACATAATAGGGACTACATTTTTTTGTTTTAAGAACTAAAATTGGGCAACAAAAAATAATAGGGACTCAGTCTGGATACCCCCTAAACATGGAGGACCAAAAGTGGACTTTACCCATTTATAATTCAAATTGAAACATATAATTTATAATTTGTAATTGCATTTAAAATTTTAACTTTTTGTTTAATTGCAAATAAAATTTAAATTTCTCAATTTGACAAAAAAACCAAGTCTTTAATAAGTATTGCAATTGAGTCTCAAAATCAGTTTCCGGCCAATGCACTTCGAAAAAACGAGCTCGGGGCGACTGTCATAGAGGGGAAGCCTAGTGAAAGAAGTCGCTGGAAGTCGAGCTCGCGGCTGGAGGAAGCTCGCCGAAGAGAGAACGTCGTGGAGGTCGGCGTCGGGGAGAGAACGTCGTGGGGGTCCGCCGCAAATTTGCAAAGAAGATGACCGGAAAAGTCGTCGTCGGAAAAAGTCACCGATTCCGGCAAAGGTAGACGTCACTAGATGCGGCTTTGCGAGAGGTTTTCAACGGTACCTTCGGATTCACATAGGTCAAAGCGAGTCCTCGAAAAATTTGCGAAAGAACGCCGAAGAAAGTTTGTAGATCTACGAGTTTTGACAAGAAATTGGAAACCTTATTGTTAGGAATTTTTTTGTGAAACTCGGATATGTTGTCGGCACGGAGGCGAACTACATGATCATGTAAAAATTTTCAACATTCGGCGAAGTTGGCCGGCAACAGGTGGCGGTTGGCGACGGTTCGGCGCAGCGGAAGGTGATGCGCGAACGGAAATTGATTTTGAGACAAAATTGCAATACTTATTAATGGTTGGGTTTTTTTTTTTCAAATTAAAAAAATTGAGTTTTATTTGCAATTGATTTTAGATGCAATTAACCCTTTAATTTCTATTTTTTAATTTAAAATGTTGAATGTCATTTAAATATGTTTAATAACTAGTCTAAAACACAATACTTGTGCCTTTTAAATGGCACATTTTAACAAAACTAAATTTTATTTAATAAATTTTATAAATTAAAGATTATAATCTAAAAAATACATATCTCACTATGAATAATCACCGAGTTAGTATTAATTGTGTAATAGAAAGTTTTATTTTAAAATTTGTATATATACATATCGGCTTATTTTCATAAATGTATTAAAACTAATAAAATAGTTTCAAATCAAAATTAAAATTTTAAAGTTGAAATGGTAATGTCCTGTCATAAATATTACTATATAAGTCAAAATATCGGAAAATAATGAGGCGCGCGAGTCCCGGATCCTGCCCCGCACCCGCGCGCCCCTGCGCCAGTAGTGGTCCGTCTTGCTAGAACCCCGTGTGCCGGTGAGGCTGCGCCCAGCGGGTCGACACGCGTACGTGCTTTTTTTCCTCATATGTAGTCTCGTAGTTTGAAAAAAAAAAAGCTTTTTGATCGCATCTGAAACGACAACAAGTGTGTGCATTCTCAACAGCAGCACCAGCCTGACCCCGCGCGACCAAGCCGGGCTGCACCAAGCCACCCGGTTCACTAGTGAACCGCCGGTTCAGCCGGACCGATCCGAGCAAGCCTGAGCTGTTGATAAATTTCTTGTTCGAGTTCCGAACAAGCCGGAACTTAAGCTTTCGTCCGAGTCGAGTCAGTCCAAGTTTAAGTCAAATAAGTTAGTTTGTGGGATTATCAATTAATTAGCCGAAAAATATTAAACTTATTATAACAATTGCTTATGTGGTTTAGAAATTTTACTATGATATTAAGATAAATTAATCAATTTAAATAACAATCGCTCAGTCAAATAAAAATATATATGATTGATTTTATAATAAATATTGGAACAAAAAAAATTTACGATATATTTTTTATGTTTATATAACTTTCATATATCATATGGTACAATAAATAAATATAATTAGTATTCAATTAATATAATATGTAACAAATTTTGTCTTTTCACAATAAAAAGTGCAAGAAAATATTATAATTATTATTTTGTCTACATGATAGATTGGACACTTTTAACACTTTTGTGCTCCATCTCGAGGGTAATTTTTGAATTCTCCATCTCGATAAAGTCTTTGAAAAGACACTAAGGCATCTCCAATGGTAATAGCTATTACTAGCTATATAGTCAGCTGACATGGATGTGAGAGATAAGAAAAATAACTATTTTACACTATTGGACCCACATACTCCTCTCACATAATATTGGGCTACGTGAAATAGATAAGCTATTTGTTAGTAGCGAGTGACTACTCTCTCTCTTACTTTTCCCCTGTCCACGTCATAATAGCTAGCCAAATAGCTAACCATTGGAGACACCCTATCCACAATGCTTTGCGTTTTATTACAAAAATTATATGCCACCTAATGACGTGGCAGCCCAAAAAAGAGACCCAGTCTATCTTTAAGTCTGTTTTTGACCCAAGTAGAGACCTAGTCTCTTTGCATTTGAGTGAATTTTAACAATTTTACATAATTGTATCCATGTCATCAAAGACTTGGGTTTATTTACATGCCACATAGACAAGACTAGACCCAATGCATCGTAGATGCTCTAAGTCACTCTCAACGTACACTTCAGGTCTTCAGTACATCCAAGACGCCAGAGTTGATTACCCGTTGATTCTAAGTCTTCTTTCAGTAATGGCCGGAAAAGGCAAGGGGCCTGCAATCGGGATCGATTTGGGAACCACTTACTCATGCGTTGGCGTGTGGCAGCACGAGCGCGTCGAGATCATAGCCAATGATCAAGGAAATCGCACGACGCCTTCATATGTCGCTTTCGCCGACGGCGAGCGTTTCATCGGCGAAGCCGCCAAGAATCAGGCCGGCGTGAATCCCTCAAACACCGTTTTTGGTGAGCTGCTTTCTTCTCTAATTTTTCTCTGCGTTTTCTTTTCCACTCAGAGATTTTGGTGATTATATCCGGTGTTCAGTTTATCGTTTCATCTCAGGATAATTTTTACGGTTAACTTGGTTGTGTAATTTCGTAGTGTTATATTTAATTTCAGTTGCAGAGTAGGGTTAGCTACTTGGTATATGTCAGGTGTTGATATTGGTATTAGATCCTATTAAGAACAAACCTACTTGGGTGATGCAGATGCCAAGCGGCTGATCGGGAGACGATACACCGACACCTCTGTCCAAACCGACATAAAGCTGTGGCCGTTCAAGGTTGTCGCTGGCCCCACTAACAAGCCCATGATCGTGGTCTCCCATAAGGGTGAGGAGAAGCGGTTCTCCCCTGAGGAGATATCGTCGATGGTACTCACCAAGATGGCCGCCATTGCAGACTCCTATCTGGGCCCCACGACTGTCCGGGATGCCGTCATCACCGTGCCCGCTTACTTTAGCAACTCTCAGAGACAGGCCACCAAGGATGCTGGTGCCATTGCCGGGCTCAATGTCATCCGCATCATCAACGAGCCCACTGCCGCCGCCATTGCCTATGGCCTCAACTACAAGGGAGAGAAGAAGAACGTGTTCATCTTCGACTTAGGTGGTGGCACCTGCGACGTCTCCCTCCTCACAATCAACAAGGGTACCTTCGAGGTGAGGGCCACCGCCGGCGATACCCACCTTGGCGGGGAGGATTTCGACAACCGCATTGTTTCTCACTTCGCCGCCGAGTTCAAACGCAAGTACAGGAAGGACCTCTCCGAAAATCCACGAGCCATACGGAGGCTGAGGACGGCCGGAGAGAGGGCAAAGAGGATTCTCTCGACCAACACTCTGACCAACGTGGACATTGAGTGTCTGCACGAGGGCATTGATTTCCACTCTAGCATTACACGTGCTAAATTCGAGGATCTCAACATGGACCTGTTTGAAAAGTGTGTCGAGCCCGTTGAGAGCTGCCTGAGAGATGCCAGGGTGGATAAGACTGCCATCCATGATGTCGTTCTGGTTGGAGGCTCGACCAGGATTCCCAAAGTTCAGAAGATGCTTGAGTTTATCTTCGAGGGAAAGGAGCTGTGCAGGAGCATTAACCCGGATGAGGCTGTTGCGTACGGGGCTGCTGTGCAGGCGGCCGTCCTAAGTGGCATAGGGGACAACAAGGTGCGGGGCCTCGTCCTCCTTGACGTGACCCCTCTCTCCCTCGGAATAGAAGCTAACAGGGATGTCATGTCTGTTGTGGTCCCACGGAACACGACTGTCCCCACTCAGAAGGTGCAAACATTCTACACATCTGAAGATAACCAGACTTCTGTTAGGTTCTTGGTCTATGAGGGCGAACGGGCGAGGTCAACAGACAACAATCTGCTCGGGAAGTTCACTTTAGAGGGAGTCCCACCTGCCCCGAGGAGCGTGCAAAATCTGGACGTGTGCTTTGAAATCGACGCCAACGGGATACTGAGTGTGACGGCCAAGGAGAGGTCAACTGGAAGGACGAGCGGGATCACTATAACCAACGAAGAAGGGAGGCTGTCGAAAGAGGAGATTGATAGGATAGTGTGGGATGCCGCGAGGTACAGGGCGGAGGACCAACAGTTTAAGAGGAGGGCCAAGGCCAGGAACAACCTCGAGGATTATGCTTATAACGTGAGGAACACGGCCAGGGCTGCAGCCTGGCTGACGGCGGCCAACAGGAGGATGGTGGAGGATGCGGCAATGTCGGTTATTGAGTGGGTGGGCGAGAATTGGATGCAGACCGGTGTGGATGAGCTCAACCATAAGATGAGGGAGCTTGAGCGTATTTGCAGCCCTATCATTAAAGTTGATATGGAGTCCACTAGATTGTAATCCGACTGTTGGCTTTTTTCTTTTGCCTACATTTAGTGCCTTGGTTAAGATTTCATGTCAAAAAACACTTGTGACATATCTCGACTTTTGATGTTTTGGATTGAACATGTCTTTTGGGTCAGACGCCTCGTTAAACCATCATCTTTTGATTCATTTCAGTTCTTTACTCGAAATGTAAAGGTGCTTGTTGCTATGACAAGTGTTTGACCAATGCTGATTTTATGTTACTAATTTTCCAATGAGCGTCTTGACCATTTTCATTGTGTAAAAATTTTATCTATTTACCCACACTGCACTTGTACTCTTGTAGACACAGCGGCATATGAGCAGGTTTTGACAGAATCGAGCTTAGCTCCGACGAATGTGGCAAAGAACGAGCGTCATGGGACAACTGTGGTGGCGAAATGTCATTCGCTCGAGTAGCAGCCGGTTAGGTTAGTTGGTCCCTGCTTTAATTATGTGTTTCCCAGTTTCATCCTAAACGCAGCTCCTGATAAGCCTGTTAGGTGGTGGCCTTGGATCATTGGTTTGCTTGAATTTGTCTTCTTCTTCCTCTTCTTTTATGCTTTTTTTTTTTTCTTTCCAAAACTCTTGGTTGTGAGTTTTACCATCCTTTTGTTGTGGTATGTATATGGATTATTGGTGGGGGTTTGGGTGTTGAGTTACTGTCTTAATTATTGTTTTAGTTATTCAAGTTTTCATTTTTTTTTAATCCCCTTTTAGTTTGGAGCCAAGAATTTTTAGCATGTATTGGGTGTAATTCCAGGTTTAATGGTGTGAAGTTGCACCTGAAAATGTATATTGTGGGACTGTATATTTTGTCAATTGTTGGTGGTTTCTATTGCTCTTGTTTTTAAAGCAGTATGCCATTGTTTTAGTTTTACTAAGTTAATTGTGAAGAGTATGGCGGTGCACAATGCCATGTACAAGGCTCGAAAATGTTCAGATACGACACATTACATATTTATAGAAGAATATGGCGGTGCACGATGCTATGTACAAGGCTCGAAAATGTTCAGATATTTCCCATTGTCAGCGGCCAATTTCAAAGCATAGTATCTTTACTATAATGAATATTTTAGACTTCCTGTTTACATGAGGTCAAATTTATCATATTCTGGTCGTCAAACTATCAGATACTCTTCTTATGTATTTATCGACACAAAATATTTCTAAATTGTTTCTGCAACATATGATTCGCTCACTGATTGTTCTCTGTGCAGCATATTTTTAAATTCGATGACTCGCATACTGTTATATTGGATGGTTCATATATGCATTTTTGCAAAAACCTCCGACCTGTTGCTTTTGGACTAACTTTTGATGCTTCATTCGACCTGCCATGCATGTCGTTAAACCTTTACTCGCAAAACCAGAATTATGTTGCATCTATATCGGGGATTAGATGTTTCAGAATTCTGGTTTCCAAATAGTTATGCATGCGTAAACATTGTTTCGTCGCCTTTTGCAAATTATTAGCATTAATGGAATAGAGTGAATTGTTGCAAGAAAACTCTACAATTTTGGTGTTTGCCATGCCAAAGCAAAAAATGTTGTTCCAATGGCTTTTTCATGCCTGTAACAGTGATGTACCAAAATGCAATAATCTGCTTAATTTCTGTTCAAATGCATTCCAAGCTTTTGCTATATAAATGAGTACAATGATAAATAAAAATATCAATAACACATCAATATAGCATATACATAAATAAATTGTGGTAGGTCATCCTTTGCTTTTCTTAAAGTATATAACCCAATGTTAAACAGAGACCCAAATTTCCATTTAACAACTTTTATTTATAATAGAAAAAAAAATCTTCAATTAAAAATTTTTATTTATAATTGAAGAAATATATGTGGTAAATTGTTGGAATAACAAGAATTAGCACAAGGAAATTATTTTCAATGACTTACATTATAAATTGAAACTTATCTTAAATTCTTAGTTAATATATTAGTAAATATTTGATATGTGTTTTAGTAAATAATATAATCTTTATATGAAATATTGTTTTATTACTTATATATTTTATCAAATACATAATGATAATATTTTAAATAATTCAATATGTGTAAAACATTTTATCATGCATTAACTCCTCTTTTATTTTGTTATTTAATTATAGATAGATCGGCGCAAAAATTCTATGGAGCAATCGGATTGTTTTCTTATGGAGTCATCCATTACTTAATATATTGACACTTGTTCAAATTGTATTTATTGTACACTATTGGTGAATAAATGTAGATTGCTCCATAAGCCGAGCCATCCGATTGCTCCGTAGCAAAACTGGACAAGTACGAGCGGTCTTATTTCCAAGATGTGGAATACCATTTTCATCCTTACAACTATGTGACATTTTCATCCTTACAACTAAACTATGTGAAATAACTAAACAAAAAAATAAAAACCCTAGTTGTGCACAGTGGCTTATCAGTTCCTACGGTTGGCCTTCCGCCCCCATTGTCACAGGTTGAGATCGAGTTTTTGTGGAGTTGATATGGCTGAAGAATCAGGAAGGAGCTTTGCTCGAAGAGACAAGCTTTTGGAGATGGAGTCCAAGGTCCAAAAGCTGTGGTCGGAGGGTGATGTGTTCCATGGCGAACCACCGAAGGAGGATGCAAAACCTAAACAAGGGGAGAAATTCTATGGTAACTTTCCATTTCCTTATATGAATGGATATCTGCACTTGGGCCACGCCTTTTCTCTTTCGAAGCTCGAATTTGCCGCCGCCTACCACAGATTGAGGGGAGCCAATGTGCTTCTACCTTTCGCCTTCCACTGTACTGGAATGCCCATAAAGGCTTCGGCCGATAAGCTCAAAAGGGAAATCCAGAGATTTGGGAATCCTCCGGTTTTTCCAGCGGAGGAAATTGGCGAGCACGAAGGGAAACCCACCGAGGGTGAGGCTGATGGAAATCCTGGTGGTGGTAAATTCAAGGGGAAAAAATCTAAAGTTGTTGCCAAATCCGGTGGAATCAAGTACCAGTGGGAGATTATGCAGAGTTACGGATTGTCTGATGAGGAGATTGCCAAGTTCACCAATCCTTACCATTGGCTGACCTTTTTCCCGCCTCTGGCCGTGGAGGATCTGAAAGCCTTCGGGCTGGGCTGCGACTGGAGGCGTACATTCATCACCACCGATATGAACCCCTATTTCGACTCTTTCGTCAGGTGGCAAGTTAGAAAATTGAAAGACATGGGAAAGATCGTCAAGGATTTGAGGTATACCATTTACTCTCCTCTGGACGGGCAGCCGTGCGCGGACCACGACCGTGCCTCGGGTGAGGGTGTTATCCCGCAGGAGTATACCCTAATAAAAATGGAGGTAATCTCGCCTTTCCCACCAAAGATGAGTAGTGCTTTGGAAGGGAAAAAGGTGTACCTTGCTGCTGCTACTTTAAGACCCGAGACAATGTACGGCCAGACCAATTGTTGGGTTTTGCCAGATGGAAAATACGGGGCTTTTGAGATAAACGACACGGAAGTTTTCATCTTGACGAGACGGGCGGCTCTGAATTTGGCCTATCAAAAGCTCTCGCGCGTGCCCGAGAAACCCACCTGTCTGGTAGAGTTGACCGGTCAAGATCTCATCGGTTTGCCTCTGAAAGCCCCATTGGCCTGTAATGATGTTATTTACACCCTTCCCATGTTGTCTGTTCTCACAGACAAGGGCACCGGTATCGTCACTAGCGTCCCGAGCGACTCTCCCGATGATTACATGGCTCTTCATGATTTGAAAGCAAAGCCAGCATTCAGAGCCAAATACGGGGTGAAAGACGAGTGGATCCTTCCGTTTGAGATCATACCAATCATTCACCATCCCGATTTCGGGGACAAGTCGGCGGAGAGAGTATGCATTGAGAAGAAGATCAAGAGCCAGAACGAGAGGGAGAAGCTCGACGAGGCCAAGAAGATAATCTACAAGGGAGGTTTTTACGAGGGTACGATGCTTGTGGGTGAGTTTACCGGGATGAAAGTTCAGGAGGCCAAGGGTTTGATCCGGAGCAAGCTCTTGGAGCTGGAGCAAGCTGTGGTCTACAGCGAGCCAGAGAAGAAAGTCATGTCGAGATCCGGTGACGAATGTGTCGTGGCGTTGACAGACCAGTGGTACATCACTTATGGAGAACAAGAATGGAAAAAAGCGGCCGTGGAATGTTTGGCCGGGATGAATCTCTACTCAGACGAGACCCGTCACGGATTCGAACACACCTTGAGCTGGCTAAACCAGTGGGCTTGTTCTAGAAGCTTCGGGCTTGGGACACGTATTCCGTGGGACGAGGAGTTTCTGGTCGAGTCCCTGTCCGATTCGACTCTCTACATGGCATATTACACTGTAGCCCATATGCTTCAGAGAGGGGACATGTATGGGGCCGACCGGTCTTCAGTAAAACCCGAGCAGCTAACAGATGAGGTCTGGGATTTCTTATTTGTTGACGGCCCATATCCCAAATCCTCTGATTTGCCCGCGACCCTTCTCAATAAGATGAAGCAAGAGTTTGAGTATTGGTACCCGTTTGATTTAAGGGTATCTGGAAAGGACCTCATTCAGAACCACCTCACGTTCTGTATATACAATCACGCGGCCATCATGCCCAAGCATCACTGGCCGAAAGGATTTAGGTGCAACGGCCACATCATGCTCAATTCCGAGAAAATGTCGAAATCGACCGGGAATTTCAGGACCCTCCGCCAGGCCATCGAGGAGTTCTCTGCCGATGCCACTCGGTTTTCGCTTGCTGACGCTGGTGACGGCATGGATGATGCCAATTTCGTATTCGAGACGGCAAATGCCGCCATTTTACGCCTCACGAAAGAGATTTCGTGGATGGAGGAAGTTATTGCCGCCGAGTCGTCTCTAAGGAACACGCCTCCAACAACGTACGCTGATCGTGTGTTCGCTAACGAGATGAATATAGCTGTCAAATCGACCGAAAAGAATTTCAGCGATTATATGTTCAGGGAAGCTTTGAAGAGCGGTTTTTACGATCTCCAGGCGGCGAGGGACGAGTACAGGCTGTCGTGTGGGGCCGGGGGTATGAACCGAGACTTGCTGTGGAGGTTCATGGACATCCAAACGAGGCTTATTGCTCCTATCTGCCCTCATTACGCCGAACATGTGTGGAAGGAGCTGTTGAAGAAAGGTGGCTATGTGGTGAAAGCCGGCTGGCCTGAGGCTGATTCGCCGGATTTGACTCTAAAAAAGGCAAATAAATATCTGCAGGATACTATTGTCTCTATGAGGAAGCTTTTGCAGAAGCAGGCCACGGGCTCGAAGAAAGGTGGGAAAACGGGTCCCACTAATGCTGCCCAGAGTGTTAAGCCCACGACTGGATTGATATTCGTGAACGAGCAGTATGATGGGTGGAAAAAAGAATGTCTGAACATTCTCAAGAGGAAATTCGATTCTGCCACGTGTACTTTTGCGCCCGACCAGGAAATACTTTCCGAACTGGCAAAGAGTGATGTCGGGCAATCAGGCAATTTCAAGCAGATACAAAAGCTGTGCATGCCGTTTTTGAGGTTCAAGAAAGACGAGGTTAAGGCTGTTGGGGTTCAGGCGCTGGATCTGAAGCTGCCATTTGGCGAGATAGAAGTGCTCGTGGAGAATGTCGAGCTGATCAAGCGGCAGTTGGGACTCGAGCATTTGGAGGTTGTGTCTAATGCTGATGGTGATGTTGTGGCTCGGG
>CACSLK010020742.1:3178548-3189640 GCA_902706635.1 Striga hermonthica | reverse complement strand
GGGGGAATCCCAGCCCCAAATTGAGAGATCAAGCAAATTTTCTATAATCAAATCGTCATATTAACCACATTTAATTTCAAAACATCAGCCTGAATGAGTTTCAAATAGTTACAACTTAACATTGACGAACGGATACACTGTCGGAAAAAAATACATCACATATCTGAATGTGAAAATGTACATATACGCCTCCAATTCTAACCTTGTCTCTCAAGTATCATTTCCAGGTACGATTTAGTGATCCACGGCCCAGTTATACCCATCCTTGATGATTCAGTCCCAACTATCTACAAAAATATAAACTACGTCAAACATAAATTCAACTCCACAATTGTCTAGGTTGTTGAGAAGATAGCTACAATATATGCCAAGTGGATCTAGAAAAAGTACGATGGAGAACTTAGTAGCTAAAGTTAAACAATAAAACACAGGAATTAGAAATAACTCATATACTAGTGACTGATGAGCTCATGTTGACCACAACTATTTAGGGTCGGAACAAAAATCTAGACAATATGCCATGACTGACCAAACTAGGAAGAATGATATCACTAGGTTGGCAACAAAAGCTAAAATTGAGGTACATATAGAATAGAAGGAGAGTATAAAATTATGAATCTTAGACGACAGCAACAAGTTAGTTCCACAAAGACAGATTTTACCCAATACAATAAGAGGTAATATAATAATTATGGGAACCATTCTAATGATGGCACAACTTAAGAGGTAAGAGAGCCATGTGTTAACAGTGGGAGTTGCACACTTACAAGAAGAACTTATGAGCATAATTCGAACGTATGTGTCTTGATGCCGAATGCAATCATTTTTCAAACAGTAATAGTAGGTCCACTATGTATGTGAAAACAAAGACAGAACGGCATTAAAGTATCCAGATAATACCATTATGAATATTTATCTATTAGCATATAGCAGCAATTTTGACAAAATCTTCCATTAAGTAAAGAAACACTGAAAACATGATACAGACAAATCGAAGGTTCGGTTTGCCATAAATATTGAGAAAAATAGAGTTTTGGGTGCAATTGGATATACATTATTTTTGGGGAAAAAAAATATTTGAATGGAAAAACTGATTTAAATATTGAAATTCCTTTTGTTGCGAAAGTGAAATATGTTTTAGATTGTGAATGGATGAGATACAAGGTAATGACTAAAGCTGATGTGAAAAAAAAAAGTAAAATAATGAATTTAAATGATTGATAGTTAAAAATATGAGTGGATGAATAGTGAATTTGGCTGGGAAAATGTGTATTGCTGAGAGGAAGAAATAAGAGTCCATACTTTTCTATTTGTACCCCTGAGTACCATATAGGTCTCTCCCAGAGTATCAATTGTTTCCAAAGACACTGAAAGATTGCCAGCAATAACTGAGGTGGATGCTCGTTTATAACTTACTACCACTGTATAACCTAAGGCCAGCAAACCACCCAGGGTCAGCCGCCCAACCTGATACAAAGAAAAAGAAAATGAAAATAAGGAAAAACAGATATTTTTCCATGTTGCTTTACAGAACATTCAGAGAAAGAAAGAAAAAAAAAAGAGAGAAAAAGAAAAAGAAAAAAGGAAGAAAAACCAAAATCTAAATAAATTTGTGATTTTAGGAACATGGAATTCTTTTTACTTATGGAGAGTAATTTTGGAAATGTCTTATACCTCAAATTCAGCTTTTGGTCGGATGATGAAATTTTTATCCACGATCCTTTGATCACCTAGGGAGAGATAATACTTGATACCTGATTGCCGCACCTTGATCCAATCATTTATTCGTGCTTCTTCACTAGCAGAAGGCGGTCTCAAGTACATCTCGATAAAACTTGAAGCAAAAATCCACAAGCTCAGATTCTACTAGACATAAAGAGAGAGTGCCAAATTGAAAATGGCAATAGACCGTTTTGATGGGCTGCTAAAGCAATAAGGTATGATCGACTGGACAACTTACTTGTCGACTTGGGCTTCCTTTCCGTGAAAAATGTATTCAGCATGCTCACTTAGTGACTGGCACACAGTCATTTTCAAATTAAGAAGGTTCCGAGTCCCGAGAAATAAATCAAAGTATCAAACAACTTTAGACAACTTACCTCACTTCTGCATTTTAGCTTGTAAATTGGCTCTCTAAATGATGAAACAAAACTGTTGTTTATTCTGATCTATAGAGAAAAAAAAAAAAAAAAAAAAAAAAAAAAAAAAAAAAAAAAAAAAAAAAAAAAAAAAAAAAAGAACAAACAATCAACAATAAAAGAAATGTCGTTACTGAAAGTGAGGACATGTAAAAGTTGACAGCCAACCTGTGCATGATGAAGGTCTGGCTCAATATGCTTTCTGAAGAGTGGAAAAATGCTGTCAATGAGGTAGTCCAACGAACATGACTCGCCAATATCATATTGCACTTTGGAAAGCAAGCTAAAATGAACGCCCCCAACCTTGATTCCCCATTAACATATGAATTCAATCAAACCACTTAAAGAATTCATTATGAAGAAAGACCAATTAACCAGAATGTAAATGAAAAATTACCACTGCGACTCGTATATCCAGCAGAGATCGTAGTTTTGCATGAAGGGCATAAGTGCCATCGACTATAACCTATGATGTAAAGAGGATAATCAACTCAGCAGATTAATAACAAGTTGAGTGTAACAGTAACAATGAACAGACTTACCACTCCGCCTGAAATGCTCTTTATAAGATTAGAACCAACACGTTTTCTCCCTTGAAAATTGAATAACGGGCTCAATGTGTCACGGCCATTTATCAAGTCCTGCAAACATCTCAGTTAATGAATGCATATTATTCGTTCCTCGAATCACGATTTTATCAGCAGTCATAAAATAGTCGACTTGTCATAATCGAGAGCTGTATGTCTAAATTCTTATTTTATGCTATCCTACATGGCTACACCATATACATAAAAAAATTCTTCCAGCAACCTATCATATCATCCTTCATTATTATCAGTGAATACCATAGAAAATTATTCAGGCAAAAGATCTCACTAGAACATCTGAAAATATTCTACCACGACTTTGCATACATTGACAAAAAATGATGTCAAAAAGAACAGAGACATCAAGTGGTCTAGTAAACCAATCTAAAATGCAAATATACATTTGTTCTGTTTGCAATAACAAAAGGTTTAAATCCAGTCATACACCAAAAATAAGGGGGAAAAGGAGTAAGTTTAATGACAAGGCATGTCAAAAGAGCAAAAGCACAGAAAACACCACACCTCGAGATTTTTTACAAGAAAGTCAAAATCAATTGAATCTAAATCCTGCCCATCGTCGATTCCTGTGCGATAGTTCTCCATTGAGATAACAGTGCAACCAATCACAGACGCCACTTTTTCAGCTAAGCTTCAAGAAAAATAACATTCACTTTTGAGTATAGAAACTCCACAAAACAGATAATGCTAAACATAGCTTTGCCTTGAACAATCAATATTGACATCCAAGAAGCTGAAACTATGTGACCTGGACAATCACCTTGATTTTCCTGATCCAATTGGACCTCCGATCCCTATGATGACAACCCCATCTTTCTTTGACCTTAGTTCTTGAATAGATTTCACCAGCAAGTAATATCCATGATCAAAAGACTGCATGATGCGGAAAATCAATTATTCTTGTATAATCATAAAGGGTACTAAACGCCATTTTCAGAGCTAATTCCCCAAAGCAGAAATCCGCTGCTTCAATCTTCAAATAAATAACAAAATAATCACACACACACACACACACACGCACACACACACACACACACACACACACACACACAACCACAGAGAGAGAGAGAGAGAGAGAGAGAGATTCTGCCTTCCTCTGAAGGCAATATTGGTACAACACCTTACCCAAATATGCATCTCAAATACCCGTCCCAAACTTGAAACGTAAACCCAGCGAAGTGATTGGACTAGTAAAGATTCAACACATAAGCAACATATGAACAGACTACACCAAAGAAAAAACCATCGAATCATTCTTTTGCCCCAAGAAAACTCCAACTTCAATCATTCACAACAACAAGCTCGTCCACGATCAAACCACGCGAAAACAAAATGGAACACACACTCATGCATCTTCAAACTCCTCACACATCCCCAAGTTCAAGAAACCAAACAACTCCAAGAATCAGCCCATTTGCCAATTTGAAACTGAAAAACAAAATTACCCAAACTTTTAGGGGAAAATAATTTACCACATGTAAGGGAAGAGACTGGAGAATGGATGATGAAGAAGACGAAGACGTTGATGGCTGCTGTTGATACAAATCACGCCCACCCTCTTGGAGTACACGCTGCACCACCTGATCATCCATCGATTTTTTCGCCGGCCCCAAATTCACCGGAAAAATTGCAGCTGGGTTTCTTCCCAGCGAAGGGAAAAATTCTTTTCTGTTGATATTAACGGAAACTCGACCTTGATAGAATGATTATGAGCTTGAGAGCTCAGAAAACAGAATCTCGGGCTTCGCTTTCAGTGATCTACAAAGAGAGCGATTATCCTATTTGCGTTTCAAGTTTATATGAACTGTGTTATGAGTGTTTCTCGCGTTTTTATTCTTTACTTCCCCCTTTCTGCCGCATTTTTTCCTTTAATAATATTAATAATAAATTGGAGATTCTATTGTTCACGTGCGTTTGTCGCCGTTAGATTAATTATTCACGACGGTTACATGATAATAATCTAACGATTACAAATCTTGACGGAATAGTTCTATAACAAAACTTGTAAAATTTCTCAATATTAATAATTTAATATTGCTAGATTCTAATCATGTGAGATTTATCAGATAATATTTCACTAGTATTCAATTCAATCTTATATGTTATATGTGTGTATTTAGTACTTAAAATTAAAATATATAATTAGAATATTACATCTTACAATTTTTTTTATTATTATAAAAAATAAATGATATAAATATAAGCTATTTAACTTTCATAATAATCTTTATATTAGTTATGATCAATTATATAGATAAGAAAATATTGAATTTATTATTATAGCAATTAAGTAGGGAATTCAAAGGAGTTTTGCCATGAAATAATAATAATAATTAACTAATTTTAATAAAAAATTTCTTAATGAAAAAATATTAAATAAATAGTTTAAAAAATAGAATAAAATAACATTTAATGTGATTTTATGATTAATTAATAGTGATTATTATGTAATAAAATGGATAAACAATATAATTACTACATTAATGCAAAATATACTGAAAAAGAATTGAAAAACGGAAACAATAATTTTTGGCAATCGGCATTTGTATCATTTGGAAATACATATATAAAGATATATTTTGGCAAACATCATTTGTATTATTATTATTATTATTATTATTATTATTATTATTATTATTATTATTATTATTATTATTATAATATGCTCATTCACACTGAATTTGACGACTTATTTTGTAAGGAAATTCGGGATAAATGTTGCTTGATTTTTCCCAACAAAAATATATAGTTATATTATAGAAAACTATAGAAAACTAGTATGTAGCAAACAAATAAATAAAGTCGACCAGGTAATATTGATTAATTTAAAAATAATATATAATATTAATTTTTTTCTTTAAATTTTATCATATGATAGTTTAAATTTTATTTTATATGCATAATTTATCCATTTAAAATAAGTATAATTCTACAAATTTCAGGATTATCTATTTATTTAATAATACTCTTAATTAATCTTTTTATTATCCCTTTTATTAGTAATAATTTATTACCAAATATTATTTTCATTCCTTATGTTGAAGTTGGAATTTTTTTGTTACGTTTTTAAAAATGAAATTTAGTTTGTAAAACCATGTCTCCAAAAAGACACCATTTTAAAATGGAATATGTTGGGTATGTTTTTGTTATTGTTTTTTTTTTTATGTTTTTATATTCTTCTTTTGAGTTCATTTGAGCTCGTCTTATAGATTTATGGTTCATTAGTTTCATTTTGCTCATTTGCGTGTTTTCATGTTCTTCACGTATTTCTATATTTTTCGTCTATTTTTATATTTTTCTATAGAAAAATATTGCTTGGATATTTATGTTTGGAACGATCATGAGAACAGGATCAAAATCCACTTGACCATCAGAACATGATCAAAATCCACTTGACCGAACCGCACGAGACACGACCACCTGTCGGTCAAATTTTTTTTTCATCGAGACCCACGAAACCTTCCTAGGTCATGGAGTGCTTCTGCCCTTGAAGGTCCGCGGCCGCAGAGGATCTCGCGATCGCGGAAGTCTTGGTCTTCACGACCAGAGGAGCCTTCTGCGGAGTGTTTCCGTCCTAGAAGGTTCATTGCCGCGAAGGGCACTGATTATGCTAATTAATGGCAGACCTGTCTCGGACGCATCGGGACAGGTTTTCAACCTCATTTTGAACCTGTACAAATAACAACTCATATAAGATTATGAGGTCATCTTGGAACACTTCAAGAACGAACTGGGGACCGATTCTAATGCTCGGGAACACCAAAACTCACTTGTAAATACTTTTTCTTAGAAATCTCTCTGCTTTTTTTATTTCTCTTGCATTTGGATTCTTGAGATGTATTGTGTTGGTATTGATATAGTAATTCTTCAATCAATTGTAAGTTTCTATTGTCCGATCATTACTGTAAATCAATTTAGAATTTCTTACATTTGACTAACTTGAATTTGAATCCAAACATGAAGTAATTCATCCACCTGAGGGGGAGAGGGGGAGGGTGGTGGGGAGGAGGATAGTATGATATTTAGTGTTGGTGTAATATTTTCTTATGTTTCTCTTTGCTTTGTAATTTTTGTGTTTATGTTCTTTTCCATGTGTCTTTTACTTTTATTTTTTTTTCCTTATATTTTACGTGGCTTCGTATGGTTTTTGTTTTTAGCTCTCAGGGCATTCATTCGAGGAGCTTAATGAACCCAAGTTACCCATTTCCCTCCTCGTATGATTTATTATATAATGGGTCAATCTATGACTTAGGGTATTATGACCATACAATTTTTTTATCCAAGAGCAGCAATAGGATGCTTAGACCTTAATCGATTCCAGGCAGTGTTTTTATAAGTCCTGCGAGTTTTTTTCGTAGTATAGTTCAAATCTTGATTGGATTCTCGTTATTTTGGCATTCTAAGCTTCCCGAGAGGGGAATATTGAGGCCGAACATGTTTGCTTGAGTGCCCAACTGGAGAACCTAGTTGAGTGCATTCGAGCTAGTATCAAATTTATAATTTCTCTCCCGAACTCGTTATACAAAGTGCCTCTATATATGTATGAGGGTAGGCCTCGAGAAGAAGCTTTGGGGCATAGCGAAAAACTCGTTCTTGTTCTTGCTCGTGTAATAGCCCAAGCAACCCGAGATGAGAAGATTGAGGCTAGATGTTATCGGTTGAGGGTGTGCTGTTACAGTGCCCAATAGAGCGCATTCAATACGTTAAGACACAAATCAATGAGCCTATCATCGATGGTCTTTTCCGTTGCTTGGTGCCCAAACCTATCAGTCAATGCATATTGGCAAGCTTGATGAAGAGAGAGATGTGGTTCCACATGTCGGGAGTGATACCCCGGTGGCAGAGATTCTTTAGCCCGATGGAGAAGTCCTTGAATTTTGATTTTCTCAAGTTTCTCCTTCCACTATCGACTTGGAAAGTTTATCATTTGAGTCGTTATCCTTTACCATGGACAAAACTGGGTTTAGATCGACTTGCTCAATCACGCTTTCGTATTTCCGAAGGTCAACTTATGGAGCTCTGAAGCAAAAGGTTGTAGGTCACTTATTTGTTATCATCGATGCCCGTGCACACTTATACAAGAACATAGTCATCCGAGCCGATCATGTCCGCCTTCATGCCACACTCCCTATGCTTACACTTTTAGAGAAGACGAAGGCGTGGAACGATCATCATTTCCTTTTAGATCCCGACTGATTTTGATATCGGTTTTGTCAAGCTAATGACATTAAACAATCATTTTTTGGGAAGCAATCCAAGTTCTCTTTACTATTTTCTTAGTTTCATTTCTTTCATATTTGTGCAATTTTTACTTTTGAATAAATTGTGGTTTTGGTGTTTTGTTGGTTGTGTTGATGTGTACGATTGTACGAGTTTGTGGTTTAAATGGGACAATTTGTTTTGAGACATATATTTTGAAGTTTTGGGTTACGTATATGTGAGTGGCTTGAATATGGTTGATCATTCTCGACGCCATAATCTATCGTGGTTAATATTGAGTTTGTATCTTTCTACTCTTTTCGCTGTTTCATGTGATTTTCTTATTATGTGTTCTTGTTTGCTTTGCTAGTACTTGTCCATTATAAAAATTGTAAGGTTCACATATTCACTCCCCAATTATTTGTTGAAGAATGATGACATTGTCTCATTTTAAGTGTGGGGGAGATTTTTTTGGATGTTGCATGCTAATGTGATGAATCGGTCTAGTGGTTCTTAGTTAAATTTTTGTTTATTTCTATTTACTTGGTGAACTAGTCTAACTTTTAGGATTTTATGTGTTTTATGTTGATTCTGCTACATGGTGTGTGATGTTGTCGATATTGTGATTTTGGCGCTTGGAAAGACATCTTAATTCATTTTGATTGTCATCTAGTGTGTGTTTTGATGAATTGAATCCCAATTCCCTAAGTCGTTTGATGACTTGTTGGTATGAGACACATGACACAAGTCAGTTGTTTGGTTTTGTCCCTCGTATAGCCCGATTGGCCAATGCTCTAAGCAGCAGTTGTTTGGTTTTGTCCCTCGTATAGCCCGATTGGCCAATGCTCTAAGCAGGGGCAGACGCAGACTTTATGGACAACGGGGGCACAAACTACAGTCGATGGTTAACGTTGAAAGTAAACGGTCAAATCAATATTTAACCAACTAAAAAATAAAAACATTAAAAATTTTGACCAAGCACATTGTTTCTTATTTAATAGCTAGAGTTGAGTCTCTCATTCCCATATAAGAGACAAATTTGATTCAACTATATAGTATATACATTTATGTATAATATTTATTTATTTTTCATGTTTTTTCAATTTTGGGAGAGAAAATTAAATAAACAAGAAGTTGAATATAACATAAACATAAATTTCACAACTTAAAAAATAACATATTATTGAAGGTTAAATAATTCTAAATATTTTTTTTATTTTTTTTATATTGAAATAACTTTACATAATAATTAATAACATGTATTTTTTTATGTCAAGATAATAATACATTTATACATATAATATATATATATATATTTATATTACACAAAATTCTACAGGGGCCCGTGCCCCTATGACCTCTATGTAGATCCGCCACTGGGTCTAAGCTAGTTTTCTTTTTAATTTGCCTCTCTTGAGTTTTCCTCTTACAAAAAGCAGAAAGTTAGTGGTAGCCGAAATAATTATTCTCCAAATGCTCTGATCACTATTTATATATTATTTTCTTAATTTGACTCATCTGTCCTTAATTTAATGAATGTAATAAAAACTAAATAATAAAATCAACTGATTATTTTAACAGTTTATCAACGTATTTTAAAGTAAAAAAAAAATGATGAAAAAGATAAAGGACTGAAGTAGGTCTATCAGCGTTTAGTTTAGCTGACATGTTAAATCTTTTCACATGAGTTGTAGTAAAATAGCTCTGTCGATTTTTTATGTCATGGTCATTTGAATTTTAGCAACACTGCTTCAGAATTAACATAAACGATATTTGGAGTATTGTGTTCTCTTTTTGTCTTCAGATTTGTAGCTAAAAAACAGAGGATGCGCTAATTGTGTCTAATTGTCTCATTTTTTTTTTATTTTTTTTTGTTCTCTCCGTTTAAGTGACCTAAAAAACACGCTGAATAGCATTTTTGGGAAAATTCATTTTTGTTCCTATGAATCCATGTTAAATGCTTAGGGCCGTGGATAACCAAAAGATTCTGAATATGTTTATTAACGTTAAATCTTCGATTAACATGTTGTTTTCCCACCTATTGATTTTAGAGTTGCTTCACTATAACACTTGAATATTGGCGGTACATTTATCACAAATGCATCCCTTTTTTCCATTGTCGACGGATGCCCTCACCTGAAGGTATTATCTCACTGAAAAGGTTAAAAGAAAAAGCTAATATAGTACATATATTATATAATTGTTTATCTGTTATTGCATTTATATTGAGTGTTTTGACTGAAAATATTGGTGACTCCTCAAGGGCTTATTTACTCTTTTTTTTTTCATCTTGTCTGTCGAGCTCCTTCTCCCCTTTACTAGCGGAAGCTTTAACTTTTCGGTTTGCATTGCGTGTTGCTATGGATTTGGGCTTAAATATCCAGCTGGTCTGATTCCATGGGAGTTGTCAGTGGTATCTCCCTTCGTCATGATTTTGACCCTATGTTCGGGATATTTGATGATATTATAGTCCTTCTGTCTCGTTTAGAGTGTGGTCGGTGTGAATATTTATCTAGGGATTAAAACGGAGTAGCTCACAACATAGCAAGGTGGGCGGTCTCTACGCATTTCTCTTGTGTTTGGAGTGTTTTCCTTCCTACTTGTTTCCCCTCTTTTTTTTATTTTTTATTTTTTTGGTTGTATCAGACTAATGCTCTCTTTTGGTTGTTTCAAGTACAAAAACAAAAAAGAAGTTGTATACTAAAACAAGTATCGGTGAAAGTGAGGGTTCAAATGTTTTTCAATGGTAATAAATTGAAGATAAGTATGTTGTTTTTGTAGCATACTACATTTCAACCGCTAGTCCTTTTTCAAACTTTGAATTTGTAACCAAACAATAAGCCGAAGAATTTAGACGAGGGGCTAATACATTAAGAGCTCGTTTGTTTGGGAAGACAGGATTAGATAATTTAATCTTGTCACACAAGATTAGGGGTGTAGAGATCAAAATTATTTCATGTTTGTTATCCTTGATTCATTCAAGATGGTATTAGTGTTTTGAAATGTAATTTTTGTTTGTTATCCATGATTAACATTAGGATTAGAAGTACAATTACATATTTGGCCCTTATTAGAATATTGATTTGCATGCCTTTTTTTTAATTTGTACGTAAGTGGTGTTGTTTTTTTTTTTTTTTTTTTTTTTTTTTT